>CM046351.1:7258569-7280236 GCA_025403435.1 Artocarpus heterophyllus
AAGCATTTTACTTTAGAAAAGTTCCAATAATTGTAAAAGTTTTGAAAACCCAATTCACCCCCCTCTTGGGTAGTTATTCTTGGGATAACAATTGGTATCAGAGTCGGAAGCTTGTTTAAATTTTTCAAAAAGCTTTTACAATCTTGAGCATGGCTACCCAAAGTGTAGAAGGTCAATCCACACATAGACCTCTGTTTTTCAATGGCTCTGACTATAATTATTGGAAAACTAGAATGTCCATTTATTTTCAATCGATTGATTTTGATCTTTGGGATGTGGTTGAAAATGGTCCTTTTCGACCTATGAAAGAGGTAGAAAATGGTCTAGTTCCTAAAGATTGTAAAGAGTATACCGACGAGGATAAAAAGAAAACTTCTTTAAATGCTAAAGTAGTAAATACTTTTTATTATGCTCTTGATAGAAATGAGTTCAATAGAATTACATCTTGCACCACGGCACAAGAAATTTGGCGTACTCTTGAAGTGTTCATGAAGGAACGAACCAAGTCAAGGAGACTAAAATTAACTTTCTTCTTCATGATTATAAAATGTTTAAAATGAAGGATGATGAATCTATTACCAAAATGTACACTCGTTTTACCAATATCGTTAACGGTTTGAAATCCCTTGGTAAGAACTTCACCACAAGCAAATTGGTGAGAAAACTAGTGCAATCACTACCACCTTCTTGGCATGTAAAGAGGACTACACTAGAAGAAGCCAAGGACCTATCAACATTGCCTATTGAAGAATTGATAGGATCACTCATGACACATGAGATTACAAGGAAACAAAACCAACGAGAAGAAGAAGACGACAAAAGAAAGAAAGGGATTGCACTAAAAGCCTCCGTCACCGATGATGATGAAGAGGAGGAAGAGGAAGACGGCCTAAATTCAAAGGACCTTGAAGAATTGGCAATGATTGCCAAAAGATACAAAAAGTTCCGTCGTAAGGTCAATCGTGGAAAAGGTATGAAAAAGAAGATTGATCAAGGTGAGAAAACTAAAGATGATATTATTTGTTTTGATTGTAAGAAAACCAGTCATATAAGACCGGATTGTCCTTTAAGAAAGAAAACAGGCAAAAAGGAGTCAAAGAAGGCATTACAAGCTACATGGGATTAGCTAGAATCCGAGGACTCCTATGATGACGCACCAAGAGAAGTTGCCAACATGTGTTTCATGGCGATAGATGACGACAATGAGGTAACTAGTTCTTACTCATCTGATAGTGATAATGAAATTGAAATTGAAGAATTGAGAAATGCTTTCAATAATTTGCATGATGATTATGAAATGTTGGTTCTCAAAAACTCTTCTCTCAACAAGAAAATTTCTATGCTTTTAGAAGAGATAGAGAGTTTGAAAGTTGAGAAAAACAAGCATGATTCCTTGGTTATTGAAAATGCATCTCTAAAGGAAAAGGTTGATGATTTGACAAAGACCATTTTGAATTTCACAAATGGAAAGAAAAATTTTGAACTAATGCTTGGAGAACAAAGATGCATTTTTAACAAAGGTGGTTTAGGATATAAACCACTTATTGATCAAAAGTATTTTAAAAATTACTTTGTCAAGGCATCAACAAGTCCAAAATATGTGTGTACATATTGCAATAAAGATGGACACACATCCTTTGCTTGTCCAATTAAGAAAAATGCCTACTTTGGAATTAAATACAAGTGGGTTCCAAAAGGCAAGAGTACTAACAATGATGGACCCAAGGTCATGTGGGTACCGAGAATCAAAACTTGAATCTTTATTGTAGGTACCAAACAAGGAGAAAGCAAGATGGTTCCTAGATAGCGGTTGCTCAAAACATATGACGGGGGACTTATCACTCTTCTCCAATTTTGTTAAGAAGAAAGGTGGAAGTGTTACCTTTGGAGACAATGCAAAAGGAAGAATCCTTGGTATAGGTGATATTGGTAACAATTCCTCTACCTTAATTGAAAATGTATACTTGGTTGACAATTTGAAACACAATTTGCTTAGCATTAGTCAATTGTGTGATAAGGGGTATAAGATTATCTTTGAGTCTTCTAGATGTTTGATTGAGAATGTTTGCAATGGTGAAGTGGTGTTTATAGGTGACCGTCACAATAATGTTTATACAATTGATATTGAAAAGCATTCAAATCAAAGCCAATGTTTTTCAGTTTTAAATGATGAATCATGGCTATGGCATAGAAGACTTGGCCATGCAAGCATGCATTTGATTTCAAAAATTTCCAAAAATGATATTGTTAGAGGTTTACCAAAACTAAGTTTCAAAAAAGACAAAGTGTGTGATGCATGCCAATTCGGAAAGCAAAATCCATTTCCAAAATTGCTACCACTAGACCCTTGCAACTTTTGCACATTGATCTTTTTGGCCCTTCTAGGACCACAAGTCTAGGTGGTAAAAGATATGCCTTTGTTATAGTTGATGATTTTTCAAGATTTACATGGGTTTTGTTTTTAACAAATAAAAATGATGCTTTACAAATGTTTTCATATTTTTGCAAAAGTGTTCAAAATGAACAAGGCTACATGATCACCTCCATTAGAAGTGATCATGGCGGCAAGTTTGATAGTGATGCCTTTGAGTTGTTCTGCAATGAGAAAGGCTATGAACATACTTTTTCGGCACCTAGAACACCACAACAAAATGGAGTTGTTGAAAGGAAAAATAGAGCTTTGCAAGAAATGGCTAGGTCTATGCTAAATGAAAATAATTTACCAAAATATTTTTGGGCCGAGGCCGTTAGTACTTGATGAGGACATCGTTAGCACAAGCAAGAGCACGTGGGAGACTTTTTTCAGATCCAATTCAAGTTCCCATTGGTCCGGTTATGAGAGCTCGTGCGAAGAAGTTCAAAGAAACGCTTATTGGGCTGATTCAAGCAACTTGGGCTCAAGCCATTGCATGGAGGCCCATTGAGGGAATTGCATGCGAAAATCAGACCAATAAATGCGTGATTCAAGCTATAGAAGGGATTGAGTAATTTCCATTTCAGTTACTTTCCCATTTTGAGGCGACACATGGCGAGAAGAATTAGTTTTGACTTTTTAATGTCTAGTTTCCTTTTTTCCGTTTCTGGTATTTCTATTATTGTAAGGCTTTTAAGCCATTAAGGGAACTTTCCTTATTTAGTCTAGATTTGACTTTCGTTAAATGAGTTTCCTGAAATTTCCATGGGAATTAGGGGCTGAAAAATTCGCATAGGACCCCCTATATAATTGTAACGAATTTCAATCAATGAGACAAGCAATAACACATAATTTTGAGGTTTAATTCTCTTTAGTTCCTAAACAAACTATTCGAACTTATCGGAAATTTCCGTGGCGTTCATCGACTTATCAATCAGTCCATCCATAGCTGATTGTGGCGTCCTCACTTACCAAGACTTATCAATCAGTCCCTCCATAGCTGATTGTGGCGTCCGCACATACCAAGGTTCGTGCTTCTTGTTGGGCATCGGGTCGCGGTTCCATCCAAAACCGGTTAGAAATTTGATCTTGGAAACCAACTTCGGTTAGGATCGCGTCAATTCTTGGCGTGGTTCGTATCATTTGGTATCAGAGCGAGGTTCTAATCAGGTTTTGCTTATCCGTTCTCTTAGTTTTTTTTTGTTTGTTTCAATTGTTCGTGAGTTTTGATTTCCATTATCAAAGTCGGTTAAAAAAAAAAAAAAGATCCGAAAAGAAAAGAAACGAAAAAAAAAAAAAAAAAAAAGGAAAAGAAGAAAAACAAGAGGATCCGAAAAAAAAAAAAAATTTTTGTTAAATTTTTATTTCAGATTCTTGTTATTCATTGTTTAAGGAATCCAAAACTGAATTCCTTGCATAGACCAAAAAATTTTTGCTGAAATTTTGTTCCTTTTGGGTGTGATTTTGAAAGCCTAAATTCTTTGTTCCAGTTATAGTCTTGTCTTTTGGTAATCTATTTGTGAATTGTCAAGGAAATTTCGATATTGATTTGACTAGTTTTATAGGAACTGAGTGAGAATTAACGAGTGGAAAAAGGCATAGAGGCGAGAGCATTTGAGTGGACAAAAGCCGAAAGTATTGAGTGCAAACACGAGTGAAATTGAGTGAACCATTTCACGAGTGAAACACGTAAGGGAGTGTGGTAAGGTCCTTTGGAAAATGTCAAACAACAACAAGAACACTAATGAGGGTACCTCGGGTGCAGCAGACCCAAAACTTCTTATGGAAGCAATGTTGGGGGAGATGAGGCGATTGTTGAGGGGAGAGATAGGACAGCTTCATGAGAGGATAGACCGGATAGAGAATGCACGTGTGGAACAGCCACAACATGTTCCTCATGCGCGAAGGCGAGAAAGGGTTCCGGTTAGAGGAGAGGTTGATGACTACTATAGGAATGATGGGGAAGAGTTTGATGAAGGAGAAGATTCAACGGGTAGTCACCAAAGATTTGGACGGGATAGAGGAGTTAGGAACAGGGAAGATGATAGTCTGAGAGGCATAAAAATGAAGATACCATCATTTCAAGGCAAATCCAATCCAGAAGCGTACCTAGAATGGGAGAAGAAAATGGAGTTCATCTTTGACTGCCACTACTATTCTGAGGCAAAGAAGGTAAAATTGGCTGTAATTGAATTTTCTGATTATGCTATTACTTGGTGGGATCAGCTTGTTATAAACAGGAGACGAAATAGAGAGCGACCTATTGAGTCATGGGAAGAGATGAAGACGGTGATGAGAAAGCGATTTGTGCCAACTTACTACTACCGGGAGTTGTACAACAAGCTACAAAACCTTAAGCAGGGCAACCGGAGTGTAGAGGAGTACTATAAGGAGATGGAGGTTATGATGATTCGGGCTAATATAGAGGAGGATCGGGAGGCTACAATGGCAAGGTTTTTGGCGGGCTTGAACCGAGAAATTCACAATGCCGTTGAGTTACAACATTATGTGGAGTTGGAGGACATGGTGCACATGGCTATTAAAATTGAGAATCAACTTATGAGGAGGGGCAGTAGCACACGTCCAAGCCAAAAACTGAATACATCGGCTTGGAAAACCAACCAATGGAAGAGGGATGAGAAGCAATCCAACCCCAAGCCAAAGATCGAGCAAAAACAAGAGGTGGTCAGCCATGGGAATCAAGGTAAATCCGATTCTTCCACTACTCGGACTCGTGATATTAAATGTTTTAAATGTCAAGGCAGGGGTCATATGGCAAGCCAATGTCCGAACAAACGAGTTATGGTGATGCGGGACAATGGAGACATTGAAACCGAGGAAGATTCAGACAATGATTCTATGCCTTCATTAGAGGATGCCGACGATGAGGAGTGCGCTGTCCAAGGAGAATTGTTGGTCACAAGGAGAGCTTTAAGTGTGCAAGCCAAAGAAGAAGATGAAGAGGTGCAACGGGAAAACATCTTCCACACTAGGTGCCATGTCCAAAACAAGGTATGTAGTGTGATTATTGATGGTGGGAGTTGTACTAATGTTGCTAGCACAACCATGGTAGAGAAGTTAGGGCTGCCAACAATTAAGCATCCTCGGCCATATAAATTACAATGGTTAAATGATACTGGTGAGGTAAAGGTGCATAAACAGGTGTTAGTTCCTTTTCGCATTGGAAGATATGAAGATGAAGTTTTGTGCGATGTGGTTCCGATGCAAGCTGGGCACTTGTTATTAGGCAGACCATGGCAATTTGATCGGCGAGTTAAGCATGATGGTTTCACCAACAAGTACTCATTCGTTCACAATCAAAAGACGATCACTCTTGTTCCATTAACACCAAAACAGGTCTATGAAGACCAAGTGAGCTTACAGAGAGAAAGTGATAAAAAAATAAAGAGTGAAGAAAAATCAAGAGTGGGAGTGCAGAGAGAGAGTTCGGCCAGTGAGAGAAAAAAAGAAGAGATGGCCGAGAAAAAGGAGAGCAAGGGAGAGAAAATTGAGAAGGCTGAAAAGAATTCACAATCAGCCAATGAGAGAAAAGTAGAGAGAAAAACAAACTTTTATGCAAGAAAGAGTGATGTGAGAAGAGCTTTGTTTTCTAATCAGCTGATGATTTTACTCATGTACAAGGAGGCGTTATTAAACACTAACGATCTTGATTCCACCTTGCATAGTTCTGTTGTTTCTCTTTTGCAGGATTTTGAGGATATCTTTCCCGAGGAAACACCGCAAGGTTTACCTCCAATCCGCGGGATTGAACATCAAATCGACTTCATACCTGGAGCTACAATCCCAAACCGACCAGCCTATAGGAGTAATCCCGAGGAGACAAAGGAACTCCAACGGCAGGTAAAAGAGTTGATGGAGAAGGGACATGTGAGAGAAAGCATGAGCCCGTGCGCCGTACCAGTTTTACTTGTGCCTAAGAAAGATGGGACTTGGAGGATGTGCGTTGATTGTCGAGCCATCAACAACATCACGATAAAGTATCGACATCCCATTCCTCGCTTGGATGACATGTTAGATGAATTGCATGGTGCTTGTGTGTTTTCTAAAATTGATTTGAAGAGTGGATATCATCAAATTCGCATGAAAGAGGGAGACGAATGGAAGACGGCTTTCAAAACAAAACAAGGCTTGTATGAGTGGTTGGTAATGCCTTTCGGTTTAACCAATGCGCCCAGCACATTTATGCGTTTAATGAACCATGTTTTGCGAGCTTTTATTGGAAAATTTGTTGTTGTTTATTTTGATGATATCCTTATCTATAGCAGCAATTTGGATGAACATATTGAACATTTGAAACTTGTTTTAGATGTTTTGCGGAAGGAAAAGTTGTATGCTAACCTCAAGAAATGTACCTTTTGCACAGATAAGCTTGTGTTTCTTGGTTTTGTTGTTAGTGCTCAAGGTATACAGGTTGATGAAGAAAAGGTGCGAGCCATCCAGGAATGGCCGAGTCCAACTAGTGTGGGAAACGTACGGAGTTTTCATGGACTTGCTAGTTTCTACCGGCGGTTTGTGAAAGATTTCAGTACTATAGCCGCACCACTGACTGAAGTGATCAAGAAAAACGTTGGGTTTAGATGGGGAGAAGAGCAAGAAAAGGCATTTCATCTACTCAAGGAGAAGTTGACAAATGCTCCATTGTTATCTTTACCTAATTTTGCCAAAACTTTTGAGATTGAATGTGATGCTTCAGGTGTTGGAATTGGTGCTGTTTTAATGCAGGAAGGGAGACCAATAGCATATTTCAGTGAGAAGCTGAATGGGGCAACTCTTAATTACCCAACTTATGATAAAGAGATGTATGCATTGGTTCGGGCATTAGAGACGTGGCAGCACTACCTATGGCCTAAGGAGTTCGTGATTCACACTGATCATGAGTCCCTGAAACACTTGAAGGGCCAGCACAAGCTGAACAAGAGGCATGCTCGTTGGGTAGAATTCATAGAGACGTTTCCATATGTCATTCGCTACAAGCAAGGTAAGGAAAACGTCGTTGCCGATGCACTTTCTCGCAGGTATGTCTTAATCTCAACTCTTAATGCTAAACTACTGGGTTTTGAACACATTAAAGAGTTATATGCTGATGACCATGACTTTCGTACTGAGTATCAAGCTTGTGAGAGATCTGCTAGTGGTAAATACTTTAGGCATGAGGGATACTTGTTTCGGGAGAATAAATTATGTGTGCCTAATTGTTCATTAAGAGATTTGCTAGTGAGGGAATCCCATGGGGGAGGATTGATGGGACATTTTGGAGTAGTGAAAACTTTAGCTATGTTGCAGGAACACTTCTATTGGCCACATATGAAACGAGATGTTGAGAGGCTTTGTGGTAGATGTGTAACTTGTAGGCAGGCTAAATCAAGAGTGCAGCCCCATGGTTTATACACCCCTTTACCAATACCTAGTGAACCTTGGATTGATATTTCGATGGATTTTGTGTTAGGTTTGCCTAGGTCTAAACGGGGAAGAGACTCAATATTTGTGGTCGTGGATAGGTTTTCAAAGATGGCTCATTTTATTCCATGCCATAAGACAGATGATGCTTCCAATGTTGCTGATTTGTTCTTTAGGGAAATTGTGAGACTTCATGGTATGCCTAGGACAATTGTTTCTGATAGGGACACCAAGTTCTTAAGCTACTTTTGGAAGACTTTGTGGGCTAAGTTAGGGACTAAGCTATTGTTTTCAACTACTTGTCACCCTCAAACCGATGGTCAAACAGAAGTTGTGAATAGAACCTTGACCACTTTGTTAAGGGCTGTCATTAAAAAGAACATCAAAACATGGGAGGAGTGTTTACCACATGTTGAGTTTGCTTATAATCGATCTGTTCATTCTGCTACACAATTTTCACCGTTTGAAATTGTTTATGGTTTTAATCCTTTAACTCCTTTGGATTTAATGCCATTACCTTTGTCTGAGCATGTGAATTTAGATGGAAAAAGAAAAGCTGATCTTGTTAAGCAGATACACGAGAAGGCAAGACTCAACATCGAGCGAAGGACTAAACAATATGCTGAACAAGCCAACAAAGGGCGTCACAAGCTCGTCTTCGAGCCCGGTGATTGGGTGTGGTTGCACTTACGCAAGGAACAGTTTCCAGAACAAAGGAAATCCAAGCTATTGCCTAGAGGGGACGGTCCTTTTCAAGTTCTCGAAAGGATCAATGATAATGCGTACAAGCTAGACTTGCCAGGTGAGTATGGTGTAAGTGCCTCCTTTAATGTTTCTGACCTAAGTCCTTTTGATGCAGGCGATGATTTGAGGACAAATCCTTTTCAAGAGGAGGGGAATGATGAGGACATCGTTAGCACAAGCAAGAGCACGTGGGAGACTTTTTTAGATCCAATTCAAGTTCCCATTGGTCCGGTTACGAGAGCTCGTGCGAAGAAGTTCAAAGAAACGCTTATTGGGCTGATTCAAGCAACTTGGGCTCAAGCCATTGCGTGGAGGCCCATTGAGGGAATTGCATGCGAAAATCAGACCAATAAATGCGTGATTCAAGCTATAGAAGGGATTGAGTAATTTCCATTTCTGTTACTTTCCCATTTTGAGGCGACACATGGCGAGAAGAATTAGTTTTGACTTTTTAATGTCTAGTTTCCTTTTTTCCGTTTCTGGTATTTCTATTATTGTAAGGCTTTTAAGCCATTAAGGGAACTTTCCTTATTTAGTCTAGATTTGACTTTCGTTAAATGAGTTTCCCGAAATTTCCATGGGAATTAGGGGCTGAAAAATTCGCATAGGAACCCCTACATAATTGTAACGAATTTCAATCAATGAGACAAGCAATAACACATAATTTTGAGGTTTAATTCTCTTTAGTTCCTAAACAAACTATTCGAACTTATCGGAAATTTCCGTGGCGTTCATCGACTTATCAATCAGTCCATCCATAGCTGATTGTGGCGTCCTCACTTACCAAGACTTATCAATCAGTCCCTCCATAGCTGATTGTGGCGTCCGCACATACCAAGGTTCGTGCTTCTTGTTGGGCATCGGGTCGCGGTTCCATCCAAAACCGGTTAGAAATTTGATCTTGGAAACCAACTTCGGTTAGGATCGCGTCAATTCTTGGCGTGGTTCGTATCAGTACTTCTTGCTACGTGATTAATAGAGTTCTTATTAGACCAAAAACACACAAAACTCCATATGAGCTTTGGAAGGGCAGAAAACCCAATATCGGCTATTTTAAGGTTTTTGGTTGCAAATGTTTTATTTTAAACACCAAAGACAATTTGGAAAAGTTTGATTCAAAATCCGATGTTGGTATCTTTCTCGGTTATTCTACCTCTAGCAAAGCTTATAGAGTGTTTAACAAAAGAACTCTTGTGGTTGAAGAATCCATGCATGTTGTTTTTGATGAAACTAATGCTTCTATGGAAAGAATAGAAGATGATGATGATCTAGGTTTGGAGAATCAAATGAAGAATCTAGAAATCAAAAACAATGCAAAGGATACAAAGGAAAACTTCATTCAAGCTTCACCAAACGATGGTGAACAACTAGAAGAAACTCCTAAAGAAGAGGGTACTTCATAATCTTTTCCAAAGGAATTAAGGTATCACCCTCAAACCGACATTATTGCTCATGATAGTCCAACTCATGGGGTGAGAACTAGAGCATCTTTTAAAAATATTTGCAACAATGTAGCATTTCTTTCTCAAATTGAACCAAAAAGTTTTGAAGAAGCCAAAAATGATGAGTTTTGGATTTTAGCAATGCAAGAAGAGCTAAATCAATTTGAAAGAAATTATGTTTGGGAACTTGTTTCTAATCCTAGTTCTCAATCTGTAATTGGAACTAAATGGGTATTTAGAAATAAAAAGGATGAGCAAGGTCATGTTGTGATAAACAAGGCTAGACTAGTGGCCCAAGGTTTCAATCAACAAAAAGGTATTGATTTTGAAGAAACTTTTGTACTAGTTGCTTGTCTAGAATCCATTAGAATGTTACATGGTTTTGCATGCTACAAGGGTTTTACTCTTTATCAAAGGTATGTCAAAAGTGCATTCTTGAATGGATACATTCTAGAAGAAGTTTTTGTTGCTCAACCACCCAGTTTTCAAAATCATAAGTATCCGGATCATGTCTTCAAACTAAAGAAAGCTTTATATTGTCTACAGCAGGCTCCTAGAGCTTGGTATGAAAGACTAAGTAAATTTTTGATTAAAAATGATTTTTGTGTTGGAAAAGTGGATACTACTCTCTTTATCAAAAATAAGGGCGAAGATCTAGTTATTGTTCAAATATATGTTGATGATATTATTTTTGGTGCTACTAACCATACTCTATGTGAAGAATTTTCTAAGTGTATGCACAGTGAATTTAAGATGAGCATGATGGGATAATTAAACTTCTTCCTTGGACTTCAAATCAAGCAAACAAAGGAAGGAATTTTCATAAATCAAGCCAAATATGTTAAGGATCTTCTCAAACGATTTGAAATGGATGATCTTAAACCAATGCCAGCTCCTATGAGCTCTTCAATCAAGCTTGACAAAGATGAACATGGCACAGCAGTGGACATTACAAAATATAGAGGTATGATCGGATCCTTGCTATATTTGACTGCTAGTAGACCCGACATTATGTTTAGTGTAGGGGTTTGCGCAAGATTTCAATCAAATCCTAAGGAATCTCACTTTAGTGTTGTTAAACGTATTTTTAGATATTTGAGTGGTACTAAAAACCTAGGATTGTGGTATCCCAAAGGCATACACATAGACTTGCTAAGTTTTTCTGATGCCGATTGGGCCGGTTGCGCAATTGATAGGAAAAGCACAAGTGGTACTTGTCACTTTCTAGGATTTGCTTTAGTTTCATGGTTTAGGAAGAAACAATCCATGGTGGCACTTTCTACCGCAGAAGCGGAATACATATCGGCGGCTAGTTGTTGTGCACAAGTCCTTTGGAGGATGCAAACACTAAAAGATTTAGGTCTATGCTATGATCATGTTCCCATTTTATGTGACAATACTAGTGCAATCAATTTGTCAAAGAATCTGATTTTGCATTCACGCACAAAGCATATAGAGATTAGACATCACTTTTTGCGTGACCATGTTCAACGAGGGGATATCACATTGGAATTCATTAGCACCAATGACCAACTAGCAGATATTTTCACTAAACCTCTTGCACTGGAATGTTTTTCACATCTTAGAAGAGGACTTGGAATCATTGATCATTTTGAATTGCATTTGCTTGATCATTGATGTACTTAATGCTTATCTTGATAAACTCAATGGTTGATTTAGTGTTTTACTGTGTTCTTATGCTTAATTTATGTTTACACATGTTTGCACATCTTTTTGAAATAAGTTTGTGTTCTTAAATTGGACATAACAGCCTTTTTTTGCATTTTCTGGTGACTGCTTGACTGCAGCAATCGGCCTGCCGGCCATTTAGAATCGGCCTGTCAATTTTACTAAGTTTGGCCTGTCGATAAAAATAATCGGCCTGCCGAACTGGAAAAGTTTGGCCTGCCGATATGTCGGGGTATATATACCCAGAACTCGAGCTACCCCTCATTCATCTTCATTTTTTTTGCTTTCCTCGGCCGTCTCCTTCCTCCCTCAAGTGCGAAAATCATCACCCACTCTACCATTCATCGATTTTCTTGCATTTTTTCATCAATTTTGTGGATTTTCATCGTTTCTCCCTCACTTTTTCTTGAATTTCCCTTGTGTTCTCACACTTTTCTTTCAAGATTCTCCACTTTCCCTCAAAACCCGCATGTTCCCTGCTTGTGTTTGGGCTCTACCTCTTGCATTTCCAAATGGCTTCAGGTTCTCGTCCTTTCAAGCGCACAAAATCTGTCTCTCACAAGGAAATCCACAAAGAGGTAACCTTAGAGGAATTTTCAAACAAAAAATATGCTAAATTTTTCTCCTCTAGGAAAATTATTGATGGAAAGTTTGTTTGTTTTGAGGATTTTGCTAGCTTTGGTATAGAACCATTGTTTGATAGACTAGGATGGAAAAACATTATGCTTGAGAAGGAAAATACATATCCTAGGCTTGTTAAAGGGTTTTATGCCAATCTTAGAGCATCATATGATCCCCTTGAAATTGATGTGACTTTGAAACAGAGACACATAGAGTTAAACCCAATTGTAATAGGGAAAATCCTTGACATGCCACTAGAAGGTGTAGATATTTATGGAGTCAAGACCTGGATGTTTGATAAAGAACCTATGGCTAAGGTTATTTTTGAAAATGATGATGGGAGTCTGCCTAGGAAAATCAATCCAGCATCTTTACCTCCTAGGAGTCGAGTTCTCCACAGGCTTATCACTACCAACATCTTACCTAGAGCTGGCCATAAGGACGAAGTCTAGATTATTGACCTCCACCTTATTTATTGTCTTCTTAGTAGTACCAAAATGAATTTACCCCTCTTGTTGGTGCAACGGATGATTGATGTTGCTGAAGGAAAGAAAAGCGCCGGATTGCCGTATGGAATGCTTCTTTCTAAAATTTTTTATTCATTTAATGTGCAAACTGCTGATGAGAAGGACGTGGCTCTCTATAAACCCCATAATGCTTTCGGTGTCCTAACCATTAGCAAAATGGGATTTGAGGAAGTTCACGGGAAATGGATGCCAGCTGGTGGGCGAGCCATTCCTCCAGGTGCTCAAGCAGAAGAAGAAGAGGAAGAGATAGCCAACATTGAAGCTCAAGGTGGCCAAGATGACGATGAAGAGCCTATCACTCTTCAAAGGCTTTACTCGCATCAACAACTCCTCTTTGAGCAGCAGCAAAAGATGGGGGCCGACATTGCAAATTTGCAAATCAGTCAACAAGAGATTCTCAATCTTCTTCGACAAATGCACTTTGGTGGAGGATCATCGAGCCAACCATAAAATCCCTCATCATGTTTGTTCATTCTTTTGGCTTTGCAAATTTTATGAACTTTGCTTAATTACTATTGTGATTATTTTCTTCTTTTATATCAATTGCCTTTATTTGTTTTCTTCGTTTTGTTGATGACAAAAAGAGGGAGAATATGCATATTTTTTATTGTGGAGCGACAAGCATGGTGGTTCTTGATTATGTCTGATGATTATGATGATTATGTTTGATGATTATATTTCATTTGGAGAATGTTTAATGTGGAGATTGTTTGATGATTGTGGAGATATAAGGTTGGTGGTACTTGTGATATTTTTGTCTTAATCCTTTATTGGTTTCTTGGCTTGTGTAATGAAAATTGTTGTAAAGGAATAGCATATTTTTTAGGATGATTATGATGATTATGTTTGATGATTATATTTCATTTGGAGAATGTTTAATGTGGAGATTGTTTGATGATTGTGGAGATATAAGGTTGGTGGTACTTGTGATATTTTTTTCTTAATCCTTTATTGGTTTCTTGGCTTGTGTAATGAAAATTGTTGTAAAGGAATAGCATATTTTTCAGGGGGAGTTCTTTAAATTTTTATTTTTTTTAACATTTTGTATCCCTAAACATATTAAGGGGGAGCTATTGCTATTTTTCAAAATCAATCAAAAATTATTTTGTCATCATCAAAAAGGGGGAGATTGTTGGCTCCAAGGTTTCACAAAGCTATTTTGATGATAACAACTACAATTTTTATTATATGTGCAAAATATTCTTTTAAACAAATAATTATCCTGAGTGTCTCTAAGCTTACTTTTCAAGAAATCAAGTGAAGACAGTTCAAGAAAGCTTGTGGAAAAAGTCATTTGAAAGGGAACTCACAAGGACTCAAAGATTACAAGTTTTATTCTATAGTCCAGAAATGGAAGTGAGCAATTCTCAAATTGAATGATCAAAAGAATGCTCAAGAGCACACACTCACATTGCATACTTGCATTTAATATTATTTTTGAATTCATATTGCATGTGAAAATTATGATTTAAATTGTTTTAGAAGTACTTAAATATGTTGATATAACATAGGCTTCAAGATTAGGTCACATTGGCAATTTGGCCTAAGATAGATCGGCCTAGTCAGCCTGCCGATCTGGGGAATTTTTAACTTCTCGCTGTTATGGCTTTGCCGGCCTGCCAAAGTTATGGAGATCGGCCTGTTGAACTCCCTGTACTGGCTTGCCAATTTGAGGGTTTTCAAAACCCGTTTCTGTAGAAGCTTTAACGGCCTGCCAAACTCAACTTTTGGCTTGTCGATGGTTCAAAGTTTGGCCTGCCTAACTGTGAACCGGCTTGTCGATCTGGTGACCGTTGAGAAATTGATTTTTAGCGCCTCAATCTTCGGCCTGTCGATCTTTACTTTTGGCCTACCGAACTATCTGTAACGGCTAGTTTTTTGACCGTTGGAGCTCTATTTGCAACAGCTAGTTTGACTCAAAATTGATTTGTTCAGTTATTTCTAAGCACTAGGAAGCTATATATACCTATCCATTCAATGTGCAATAAATGATGAAGTAACACAAGTGAAATTTGATATTATTCTACATTGTTCTTCTCAAGCATTCATTACACACACATTCTCTTGGGCCAAAATTCTTTCATACTCTAATTGAGAATTACTCACACCTCCAAACACATACCATAGTTGTATTTTCATCTCTTTCTGTTTTGGAGTGTATATCATGTGAGTGTACCAAAATTACAACTACATTATTTTCATTGTTGGTTTCCAAAGCCTTGTAAATTTGGGAAATTCTTGGTTAGACAATCTTTGAGAAAATTGCCACTTTGTAAGAAGGTGTGGTGAGCCTCGGGTTGAGCGAGTCACCGGTTGAATAAAGGAGTGATCGTGTCGAAAAGACGGTCTATTAGTGCAAGAGGTCAAGCAAAGGAGTTTAGCTTGGCCACAGTGGACGTAGGCATATTGGCCGAAGCACTATAAATAGTGCTTGCATTTCTTCTCCTTACTCTTCACTTTATTGCTGCTTAATTGTTGCTTGGTTGTGCGCATATTATCTCGTTCTCATATTTACTTCTTAAGCATTTTACTTTAGAAAAGTTCCAATAATTGTAAAAGTTTTGAAAACCCAATTCACCCCCCTCTTGGGTAGTTATTCTTGGGGTAACAGAGACTAGGATAGTATCTGATCGTCTTCGAGCCCCCAACTTTCATTCTTGATTAATGAAAACATCCTTGGCAAATGCTTTCGTAGTTGTTCATCTTTCATAAATCCAAGAATTTCACCTCTGTCTATGAAATACGAATGCCCCCGACTGTCCCTGTTAATCATAACTCTAATCCCGAAGGCCAATAGAATTGGATCGAAATCCTATGATGTTATCCCATGCTAATGTATACAGAGCGTAGGCTTGCTTTGAGCACTCTAATTTCTTAAAAGTAATAGCACCAGAGGCACGACCTGGCCAATTAAGGCCAGGAGCGCATCACCGGTAGAAGGGACGAGCCAACCGGTGCACACCTAAGGCAGACCGATCGACCCAACCCAAATTCGTGTCCTCAACCTTAGCCATCCATGGCTATAAATAAACAAAACTAGGCAACACGTGTTGGCTGACAGCCCCAGCCACTAGGCCTCATAATTATGATGGGAAACTTGTCTTTGGTCTCACTTAGCCATCTGGGGAACAGTTACGGATCCAAGTAACTACTTGTAACCGCTCTTACACGCGGAGCAATGGCGCACGCTTGGCTTCTCACAAGCACGCGCCACATGGGTCAGATAACTGCCTAGCCATCTGTTGTCTTGCCATGTGCATTGAGGCTTGGTCTCTTCAAGCTACGTGTCAGGCCTTGGTCTATCCAAGACATGTGCCTCAACTTCCCATCATGTTCCACAACTGACTCTGAGCGTCTCACGAGTGTGCATGATTACTCCCATGCACGTTGCCCCCTTTTGCATGTTGGTCTTCACGTCCATGCCATGCAAAACTCATCTGCCACCAAGTCAAGTGCACTCAGGCTCTACTCTCGACTTGTCTGCTCACAGCCCGTGTGCACTCATGCACATAGGTCTGAGTCAAATGATTAGGTGCTGACAAACCCACCCCCATCGGATGGAGCCGATGTCCTCGTCGAGAGGGTCTCTAAGTGCGCCTTCACATGCTCTTCAAACTGCCAAAGAGTAACATCCCTTTCTCATGTAGCATCCGCCTCACAATTGCCAACCCAATGCACAAGATAATCAGTTCATTGATTTCTCCTGCTCTCACCTTGGGTCCGATGGTCAAGAATCTTCAACATCTTCTTGTGGAACTCTTTTCTCACTGCTAGAGGGGCTCTTTTCACTTGTTGCCTGTCACCATCTCCGTGATATGGCTTTAAGAAGCTTACATGGAATGTCAGATGTATCTTCATTCTTTCAGGTAACTGCAACCTGTTGGCCACATTTCCTACTCGCTGCAACACTGGAAATGGCCCATCATACTTCTGGATCAGGCCCTTGTGATAGCGCCTGTCTGTCACTTTCTTCCAAATCTGTAGGGTCAGCTTGAAAAGGACTAAATCACCTTCTTGAAACTCCAAAGACCGCCTGTGCTTATCAGTATACTTTTTCATTCGTCTCTGCGCTTTGGTCAAGCTATCATAGGCTTGCTCGATTAATTCCTGTTTGTCACGAGCAAAGCAGTATGTAGCAGGACACTTCCCTTGAGACTTTTGCTTGGCCACTTTTAATGGGGTCAGGGGTTGATGCCCGAGTGCCAACTTTGAGGGGCTCAATCCCGTAGCAGATGACTTATGAATGTTGTAGCAAAACTAGGCTGCATCAAGTAAATCCACCCAATTTCGCTGGCTTGTAGTAACATAATGCAGTAAATATTCTTCTAACTAGGCATTTATCTGTTGGAAACAAAGTGCGCAGCGGAATTTTAAAAATTTTTCATCAGAGTATTTTCCAAAACACAAGTTTGACATGTTATATGTATAAATTAAACAGATCTTACTAACCTCAGTATGCCGAAGAACCTCCGCGACCTGTGTAGAGAAGTAACGTTCCAGAAGAGCCTCAACCAACTGGTCTTCTTTGCTATTCTCTATCCACAACCGGAGTGAGTGTGGGCTCACACGTACAGCTCTTCCACCGGTGACTCTCCTTCCAACCAATAGAGAGAACCCAAAGCTAGTGTTCGTGATTTATGAACAAAAGCTCTCAGGGAGTTTTTAGATGCTCACTAGAAGAGTATCACGCTTAATCTCTCAAATTGATCTGAGTAAATCATTAGACTCACTCCCTTTTTATACCTATTGGTCCTTGGGGTCAGTCCATATCAGATTAGGTCTCAAAAATCGAAATAGAATCAAGTTCGGATCAATATCTGATAAGATACGCGTGAAAAACGCGTAATCTTAGCTGTCGCGGTCGGCATGCCGAACTGTGAGATAGGCAGGCCGAACTGGCCAGTTCGGCAGGCCGAACACGTCATCCGGCATGCCGAACTGCCGAGAAAAAATCTCCGCGAATCTTTTATTTTCCACCCGAGATTCTAAAGGATAAAGTCTCAGTTTTGATTCAAATAGCCCAATAGAAAAGATATCTGATCAAAACAAACTTTATCAAGATAATCTCTAAGAAAATAAATCAATTCACAACAATTCTACAAGTTTATCTTGTTCTAATTGTCCAAAATTAAAACAACCGATAAACAGACAAGAATTATCCGAACGCCATAATTCAACAAGTTCATCTTGAACTAATTTCTTACATAATTAATTCAACCGATAAACAGACATGAATTATTTGATTCTTATAAATTTTAAACCAATCTGATAAATCCGACATAAGTCACCAATTATTGGAAAAGCACGCCGTGTCGTTACAGGATTTTGTGAGCTAGCAAAGGGGACCAAAATGGACCTATAAGGTTCAAGCTCATGATAACTATGAAACCCAATATCCCAGATATATATTTCACAATTATCAACTCCAACGCTACTCCACTAAAAGCTTGGAGCTGCACTCTCGAACTTTATAGAATTACGAAGCTCGTGTAGCTAAGTCTCCATGACATATCATAGTGTATCGCATCCCCATATGATCATCCATAATCGGCTTAAGGACAAGTTCTGTCTTACCTTCCCGATTATTTTTATCTTACGTTCCATTGTCTCACCATTAGAAAACTTACCATCCAAAGATAGTATACCATTCGGTTACACCTATGTATCCAAATGGTTGAGCGCTCCAGTTTTCCAATTACAGGACAACGCATATAAGAGGATATCATTACTCCTAAAGAGGAGCTATGGATTCCATATCTATGAATAACAAGTCTACGCTACCAAGAGTCATGCCTCCAACGTACCGGCATGCATGCCACTATAGAGATGTGGGAGTCACCCATTGGTACATCAAAAGACACAAGTCGAGACAACGGGCCCATTATTCATCTCAGGATTAAGATACAATACAAATGATTGTCTAAAGTGAATCGATTTGACAAGACAGAATTATTAATCCAAATCAATTCACTTTATGTCCCGATCCAACACATCGTCACCTATGACAATGCGCTAATGTTTCTATTCACGGAGTCCAACTCCGATGGCCAAGACAAACCATCTCCCAAAAGGGATATAGACAACATAACAATCTTTACATGAATAAAGCGCCCAACTTTATTCCCTCGATTGCGGATCATATATTTTAGACCATCACCTTAAGAGTCGTGTCTACCGCATAATCATCCCATCATATGCCCAACTCTTAAGGTTTAGATTGACAGTCTCAGACTACTGTTTGCTTATCATACATTCAACGAATATGAACGTAAAGAGGACAATATTTGGTATGAATAAATTCTTTATTGATAAAAATGTCTCCAAAAACGTATTACATTTTTACTCCTTAGAGCATACATGTCTAACAATCTCCCACTTGCACTAAGTGAGTAAATACTGCAAATTTCGCATCCCCATAGCTTCCACATGCCTTTCGAAGACTCTCCCAGAAAGTGTCTTCGTAAATGGATCAGCTAAATTGTCCTCTGACGCGATCTTGCACACCGTGACATGCCCGCTCTCAACGAAGTCCTTTATCACATGATACTTCCGATCAATATGCTTACTCTTCTTGTGAAATCTTGGTTCCTTAGCATTAGCTACCGCCGCACTGTTATCACAGTACAGTGATACCGCTTTATCCACACCAGGAACTACCTCAAGATCCCCAAGGAACTTGCGGAGCCACACTGCTTCTTTCGAAGCATCACTAGCCGCCACATACTCGGCCTCCATCGTTGAATCCGAAGTGCAATCTTGCTTCGCACTTCTCCAACTGATGGCACCGCCACTTAGAGTAAACACAAACCCTGAAGTCGATTTCCTAGAATCCAGGCAGGATTGAAAATCCGAATCAGTGTATCCTAGAGGAGTTAAATCCTCACCCGAATACACAAGCATATACTCACGAGTCCTTCTCAGGTACTTGAAAATATGCTTTACCGCAACCCAATGGTTTGGTCCTGGATCCGCCTGAAATCGACTCACAATCCCGACCGCATAGCTAATATCTGGTCGAGTGCAAAGCATGGCATACATGAGACTACCCACTGCCGAAGCATAAGGTACCTTCTTCATGTATTCTCTTTCTTCATAAGACTTTGGAGAGTCTTTCTTAGAAAGAGTAATTCCAGACCTAGATGGTTGCCCACCTTTCTTGGAATCCTGCATTGCAAACCTCCTGAGAATTTTATCTATGTAGCTGGCCTGTGACAAAGCTATCATTTTGTTCTTCCTATCCCGAAAGATCTGGATACCGAGAACAAAATTAGCCTCACCCAAGTCCTTCATGTCAAACTGCTTGGTCAACCATAATTTGACCGATGACAATGCCCCAACGTCATTGCCAATTAGCAGAATGTCATCTACATAGAGTAGTAGAAAAACCACCTTCCCATTCTTAATGTGTTTGTAAACACATGGTTCATCCACATTTTGTGAGAACCCATAAGTCTTGATCACTTGATCAAATCTTATGTTCCAAGAACGAGAAGCCTGCTTAAGTCCATAAATAGACTTTAGCAACTTACAAACCTTACCCTCTTGACCCGTGACCTTGAACCCGTCTGGTTGTTCCATATAAATGGACTCATCAAGATAGCCATTCAGAAAAGCCGTCTTGACATCCATCTGCCAAATCTCGTAGTCGAGAGCGGCAGCTATGGACAAGAGAATCCGGATGGACTTAAGCATGGCTACAGGCGAAAAGGTTTCCTCATAATCGATTCCTTCCTTTTGCGTATAACCCTTAGCTACCAGTCTAGCCTTAAAGGTTTCGACCTTTCCATCCACTCCTCTTTTCCTCTTGTAGATCCACTTACACCCTATGGGTTTTACCCCTTCGGGAAGATCCACAAGCTCCCAGACACGATTAGTCTCCATAGACTTCATCTCAATGTTCATGGCCTCTGTCCAGAGTCTTGAATCAACATCCTCCATAGCTTCTGCGTAAGTATAAGGATCCCTGTCATGTTCATCCGGTTCAGCCAAAAAGACCTCCCCATTGAACATATACCTCTCAGGTTGACGCCCGATCCTCCCACTACGCCGAAGCCCCTGAGGTTGTTGTTCAGGTTTGTTTGGTTTTTCTACACCGATCGGAATGGTTTCGTTCGGAACCTCTGGAGTAAACGGATTACCCCTCAACTCCTCAAGCACCACTTTGCTTTGAGGTTTAAAGTCGTTCATGTAACTCTCCTCAAGGAAAGTTGCATTAGTTGAAACCACGACTTTATTTTCCTTTGGGTTATAAAAATAACCCCCTTTAGTCCCTTTTGGATATCCTACAAACACGCAAACTTCTGAACGTGCTTCCAACTTATTCGGATCCTTAAACAGGACATGAGCTGGACATCCCCATATGCGAATATGGTTTAAGGATGTTTTCCGTCTTGTCCACAACTCGTGAGGAGTTTTAGGGACCGATTTTGAAGGCACATTGTTCAAAAGATAACATGCGGTTTGTAGTGCATATCCCCAAAAGGATAAAGGCAATGATGAATAACTCATCATGGACCGAATCATGTCCAACAAAGTCCTATTCCTTCTCTCTGCTACGCCATTCTGCTGCGGAGTGCCCGGCGCAGTCAAATGGGATAAAATCCCATTCTCTAACAAGTGTCCCAAGAACTCATCAGAAAGGTATTCCCCACCTCGATCAGATCGAAGTGCCTTTATGGGTCTACCCAATTGCTTTTCCACTTCAGCCCGAAACTCCCTGAATTTATCATAAGTTTCGCTTTTGTGGTGCATTAGGTACACATACCCATATCTTGAGTAATCGTCAATAAAAGTAACGAAGTACTCATACCCTC
>CM046351.1:7287755-7302755 GCA_025403435.1 Artocarpus heterophyllus
CCTGCCTCCAACAACTCATCCATTGCCTTCGTAACTCCACCAACTCTGCAGGCGCCATGCGGTAAGGGACACGAGTAGGGGGTCTTGCGCCTGGTTCACGATCAATCTTGTGATCGAAGTTCCTCCGTGGGGGCAACTTTTTTGGTAGTTCGGGTGGCATCACGTCTTGAAACTCCTCAAGCACTCCAGCAACTTTGTTAGGCACATTAACAACTTTGTCTGGCTTGATCTCCACCAAGGCAGCCACTATTGTTGTCTCACCCCTCTTTAATCCTGACTTTAACTGGGAAGCCAAATGCAACAACGTCTTCTCTGCAGTTTGCTCACAAAAATCTGCCCAAATAAAACATGGTTTTGCCTCATCTTGAATGAAGAGGTCACTCAAGTGGGGCACTGCTAGGGCATTGGCCTTCACAAAAAACTCAATTCCAAGGATTAGATCATAATCATCAAGAGGGACAGCCATGAAGCAACACTCTTGTTCCCAATCACCGATCTTCAAGGACGACGTGGTCATTCCTTGGATAGGCTGTGCACCAGAATTCACTGCCTTTATTCTACTCGAGGTCTTTGAGACGGTCAGTCCGAGGTCTCTGATCTTTCGCTGTGAAAGGAAATTGTTGATCGCACTTGTGTCCAACATCGCTTGCACTGCATGCCCGTTCAGCAACACATTCACATACATGAGCCCTTTGTGAGAGCCCTGCTTGTCTCCCATGATTGCATTTAGTAACTGAAGGGGGTTCAGTCTCGGTTTTGCACCACCGCCTCATCATCAGATCCTTCCTGAGCAATGAGGGCCGACAATTTCTCTTTCCTTAGGCAATCACTAGCCGATGAGGACCATCATAGATAAAGCATCTGAGTTTTTCTTACTACTGACCGCCTCTGTGCCTTTGGACTTTGAGACCTCACCATCTTTCCTCTTCTGCTTATCTTTCCTTCCCTCTTTGCCAGATTTCTGACTTCTCTTGCCGTCATCTTTGGACTTCTTCTTGTCAGTGTTGGATGAAGAAGGCCCAAATTTGTAGTCGATGAGGCTATCTGTAGCAGCAATAGCCATAGGCAAATCCTTCACATTCTGCCTTCTTAATTCAGCCTACGCCCAGGGCTGTAGTCTGGAGAAGAAATTGAACAGCTTGTCTTCTTTCGACATATTCTTGATGTCCAGCATCAAGGAATTAAACTCTCTCACGTAATCCCGCACTGATCCTGTGTGCCTTAACTTCTTCAAGGTTTCCCTTGCTAACCAAGCCGAGTTTAGGGGCAAGAATTGCTCCTTCAACTCTTTCTTTAAGGCTTCAAACGTCTCAATCCGAGGCCTACTTGAGTTCGCATCATCATCCAACCGAGTGCGCCACCAAAGTTTGGCGTCGCCACTAAGATACATGCTGGTTATCGTCACTTGTTCATTCTCCGCCACACAAGCAGCCTTGTGTTGTAATTAAAACATGAAACGCAGCGGAAGGAACGGATCGTTGACAAACAAAAATTTTCTGAAAACTTTGTTCATCGGGAATAGATATATAATTTTAATTATAGAAAGCTTTAGGAATTTTTACTAACCTTTTGAAGACTATCAGGGTATCCTAGCTTTCCTCTTTGACACCACGATCTTCCAAACCAGGCCTCCACACCAATGGAAAGACGAGTGGGCGTCAAACTGCAAGAATGAATTATCCTCACACTTTTCTGAATCTGCTATGTACTCAACATGAGATAGCAGACCTTTTTCTTTAGAGAAGAACTCTCAGTTTTTCTCTCTAAAAATTATGTGAATAAAAATTCTATTGAGATAACTGTTATCTCTCCTTTTTATATCTGAGCCATTAGTAATTTTACTTTCCTTTTCTTTTCTTTTTCTTTTCTCCTTTCTTGTTTCCCAATCATTCATTCGATCACACACACATGCACATGTATATATAGGAATCCGTAAAAGCAAGTTTACCTTTCTTTTTTTTTTTTTTATTGACCGAATCACATGTTGATTCGGTATACTTATATATATATATAAGTATAAAGTAGAACGAGAAACTGTAGTTTCACTTCCTTTTTTTTTAAATATTATATTAATAATATATATATATTAATATAATAAAATCTTATATATATATAAAGATTTGGTTCAAAACCACATATATATATCTAAATCTCAATTCAAAATAAATCACATTTATTTAAGAATAGATTTTAACAATAATCAATTAATTAACTAATGCTCAGTTAAATGTGATAACATTTATCACATTACATTATGTGTCACAGAGAACATTTTTCTGTGTTACATTAATAATTCAAGTGTGAATAATTAATTTAGAATTCAATAATTCTGAATTAAATATGTATAATTCATTCTATGCAAAAATCCAATATAGTGTTACAGATGTGGCATTGGGGACCTATGGACTTATAACCCAAGCTCCAATAAATTTGACATTTAATCAAACTCTTTAATTAATGTGCCAAATTTATTAGTTTCAGTGTTACTCCACTAAAAACCTGAAACTGAACTCTTGAGATTATAGTGAAATTACTCAAAGAAAATTAACGAGTAGTCCATTGATATAATCATTACATATAAGTCAGTCCTCCATAAATAGTTCATAATAAGAGCTAGGTTCAATTTCGTTCACCTCTCTTATTACATCTTTATCCTTGAGTTCCAATAATTCTCTAATGAACAATTAATTCATAATCTTATTATGAACGAGCGCTCTATTGTTCAAACCTTGAATTATCACTCAAGAGAACTATTTTTCTAACTTCCATAGGGAAGGAATGGATTCCATATCTGTATAATATTATTCCCAGCCATTTATTACTTTATGTTTCCAAGATGCTAAGTTATAATCTGTGCTTAGACAAATCTTACCATGCAAGTCAAAAAACATAATGTAATAAATAGGAGTCTAATAAATACTCAGGATTAAGACTGTCAAATATATGATCATCATAGTGATAAATTTGAATACTCTATTTGTAACGGATGATTATTAGAGATTCATAATTTATCTGGTCCAGTCCTATATAATCTCATTATATAAAGTACCTCCAATCCAATGTCTCTACATTAATAGTCCGGATAATGACTATTTCATTTTAGATGAGATTGGACCGTACTTGTAATTTTTAATTAAAGATCCCAAACTTTAATTAATTATTGGACTATTTAGATTATTATCTATAAATTTTATCCCTAAGCAAATAACACTTATATGCTAAATTTATAGTCACATAAATAATCATGGAATTTTCTTGATGTTTATAAATGTATTCATAATACATATAATCAACCAAAATAATAATAAATGTCATTTTATTTATTTATTAACAATATGTACAATGTCACAGCTTTTAGGGCACCAACCCAACAATCTCCCACTTGCCCTAAAGCAGGTGAGACATGTTCTAAGACCTAAGCCTTCCAAGTGTCCCTCAAAGCTCTTTGCAGGTAACGTCTTGGTGAAAGGGTCGGCAAGGTTGTTTTCGACGCTATCTTCACAACTTCCACATCGCCTCGATGCACTATCTCTCTAATCAAATGATATTTTCTTTCTATATGCTTTCCTCTTTTGTGGCTTCTAGGTTCTCTTGAATTTGCCACTGCACCACTGTTGTCACAATACAGTGTGAGTGGTTTATCCATGCCTGGAACTACTTCCAAATCATTTAAGAACTTACGGAGCCAAACAGCTTCTTTAGCTGCTTCACAAGCAGCCACATATTCTGCTTCCATAGTTGAATCAGCAATACAAGATTGTTTGATGCTTCTCCAAACTATGGCTCCCACCAAAAGTAAACACTGATCCAGACGTAGATTTACGTGTGTCTTTGTCTGATTGAAAATCAGAATCAGTGTATCCAATGGGAATCAAATTCTCACCAGAATAAACTAGCATATAGTTTCTCGTTCTCCTAAGATACTTGAGAATATGTTTAACCGCTACCCAATGATCTAATCCTGGGTTGGATTGATACCGACTGACTATACCCACCGCATAGCAAATGTCAGGTCTTGTACACAACATGGCATACATTAGACTTCCTACTGCAGATGCATAGGGTACCCGTCTCATATTTTCTTCCTCTTGAGGTGTCTTAGGACACTGCTCTTTTGAAAGATAAACTCCATGACGTGTAGGCAAATTACCTTTCTTGGAGTTTTGCATCGAAAATCTGATAAGCACCTTATCGATATACGATGCCTGAGACAGCGCCAACAGTTTGTTCTTGCGATCTCTTATGAGTTGGATTCCAAGAACATAACTTGCTTCTCCTAAATCTTTCATTTGGAAATTGCTGGCGAGCCATTTCTTTACATCAGATAATACGCCTACATCATTCCCAATGAGTAGGATATCATCTACATAAAGAACCAAGAAGACCACCTTCTTATCTTTGATGTACTTGTAAACACAAGGTTCATCAATATTTTGATCGAAACCATAAGATTTGATCGCTTCATCAAATCTCAAGTTCCAAGATCTTGAAGCTTGCTTGAGTCCATAGATGGACCTCTGCAACTTGCAAACTTTTTGCTCTTGACCTTTGACTACAAACCCTTCTGGTTGCACCATATAGATGCTTTCCTCAAGATAGCCATTCAAAAAGGCAGTCTTGACATCCATTTGCCATATCTCATAATCAAGACAAGCAGCAATGGATAAAAGAATCCGAATGGATTTAAGCATAGCTACAGGCGAGAAAGTTTCTTCATAGTCAACTCCCTCCTTTTGGGTATAACCCTTTGCCACAAGCCTAGCTTTGAAAGTCTCAACTTTCCCATCCACTCCTCTTTTCTTCTTGTAAATCCATTTGCACCCTATGGGTTTTATCCCTTTAGGTAGGTCTACAAGATCCCAGACTGGTTGCCACAGCCCTCTCTTGACAATGTTCAACTCATCTTCCAATTTCTTGGAGTTGTCTTTCACCAAGTTGACCATGGTGATGAAGTCGTGCATCATGGAAGAGAATCACTCCTCCATATCTTTCACAAGGTCCGTTCACGCTGCATTCAGCACTGTAATTTGCTCAGATTATCGTTCAAATTGAACAGCCAAACTTGTAGCATCATCGCTCAAAGGGGCACCAACGAAGTCTTTCAATTGGGTAAGCCGTTCCGAATCTCGTTCATCACTGCAAACCCAGAAACACCACAAGGCTTGGGCTCTGATACCAGTTGTCATGGGGTCTAAATTCTCTCATGAATTTTTCACCGGTGATGGCGCTAAGTTCCTCACTCAGCCAGCCAACTCGTTAACACTTTTGATCAAAGGAAACACAAAACACCAAGTATGGGAAAATCTCCCAACCCATTATTATCTCGCATAAAAGGAATACAACAAATGTTTGCTGGGATCACACACTCACAAATTCGTGTCCTCAACCTTAGCCATCCATGGCTATAAATAAACAAAACTAGGCAACACGTGTTGGCTGACAGCCCTAGCCACTAGGCCTCACAATTCTGATGGGACACTTGTCTTTGGTCTCACTTAGCCATCTAGGGAGCAATTGCAGGTCCAAGTAACTGCTTGTAACCGCTCCTACACGCGCAGCAATGGCGCACGCTTGGCTTCTCACAAGCACGCGACACATGGTTCAGATAACCGCCTATTTTATTTGTTGTCTTGCCACATGCATTGAGGCCTGGTCTCTCCAAGCCGCATGTCAGGCCTTGGTCTATCCAAGACATGTGCCTCAACTTCCCATCATGTGCCACAACTAACTCTGAGTGTCTCACGAGTGTGCATGATTACTCCCATGCACGTTGCCCCCTTTTGCATGTAGGTCTTCACGTCCATGCCATGCAAAACTCATCTGCCACCAAGCCAAGTGCACTCAGGCTCTACTCTCGACTTGGCCGCTCACAGCCCGCATGCACTCGCGCACACAGGTCTGAGTCAAATGATTAGGTGCTGACCGTAGGCCACTATCCTACCATCGAAAGTTGATAGGGCAGAAATTTGAATGATGCGTCGCCAACACGATGGCCGTGCGATCCATCGAGTTATCACGAATGATTAGAGCTACGGGCAAAGCCTACGTTGACTTTTTATCTAATAAATGCATCCCTTCCAGAAGTCGGGGTTTGTTAAACGTATTAGCTCTAGAATTACTATGGTTATCTGAGTAGTAGGTACCATCAAACAAACTATAACTGATTTAATGAGCCATTCATAGTTTCACAGTCTGAATTAGTTCATACTTACACATGCATGGCTTAATCTTTCAGACAAGCATATGACTACTGGCAGGATCAACCAAGTAACATTCCTCTGCGACTTCGTACCAAACGAACCCAATGGTCAATAAGGTAACAAGAGGCGTTCGTGTCGAGGGACTAGATTTGGAACAACCATAGGCCAAGGCCCTTTGGTCGCATAATATTCTACATCCGAGAGCACAAGCAAAGAACCATGGGCTAAGAAAGCCACCTCAAAAGGATTGCTTTAGGGCCATAGTGATTACTTCAACATCCACCTTAAGACCACAGGGCCACAAGGAGGAACAAGGAAACCAAACAAAGCTTTCCACACCAGTAGGCAACACAAGAACCAAGGTCATGCCCAATGAGGCATATTATTTGCTCTTGGGTCAAATTGAAATAGGGTGACGTGTCAACAGTTTGTTGCCCAAGCAAGGAGCCAGCCAACATGCTCAACCCAAACACCACTGACATGCCAATTACGTACGCAAGACACAAGACCACCAAACACGCCCGTGAACACCATTAAAAATGAGGCCCACAAATGCATCAAGAGGAACCATGGCCGCACCCGCTTGACATGAGAACAATATCTTAATCAAGGCAACCAAGCTTCCCCTCGCAAAGCCAACATTCAACCATGACATTAGCACAAAGCAACCAAGAACCGCCCATAATGGGCTACATATCTTGGAGGCAACAAGCCTTTTAGTGGCCTCTTGATTGCCCAACGAGGGTCAACTTTCCCATCGAGGTAACGAAGCCCACGCCAAGCCAACAATGTCAACTTGGCGAAGATCCAATTTGCCCCGCCCTGTGCATGCACAACAAGGCCAAGCCATTCCAACCAAGGCAACCAAGCTTCCCCATGCCATGGCATCGCATGACGAGGTCAACATCTCAACTGAGGCAAACACAGCTTCCCCACGTCAAGACAACAATCCACCATTGCGGTGCATAAAGCATCCAAGAGACACCCAACATGGGCAACATACCATGGACATAAACATTGCAATGACTTCTTGTTAAAGAGACTAGACTCAGCTCATCAGACCACCACCGCAGTGGTAGCCAACCATCACCCCGACAGTGGCTCGGGGCTGCCCTGCCCATGAGCCCTCATACGCCCCACACCAAGGCCCAAGGTATGCATGATTTTGGCCCTTTCGTGTGCATGATGGGCGCCAGGGCAAGCTAGGGGCCTCAGCCACCCCCTATCCGTGCTCGGGGGGCCTCGGCCACGCCCATCCGCTGGGGGGCCCCCGACCCAGGCCTTGTGCGTGCGATCATGCTCAAGCGGGGGGCCTCAGACATGCCCCATCCATTCACGGGGTGCCTCTGTCAAGGCCTTGCACGTGCTCGTCCAAGGCCTTGCACCAACGGGGGGCCCACGGCCACGGCCTTGCATCAATGTGGGGCCTCACACACACACCATCCACGCGCGTTGGGTCCTCAACCAAGGCCTTCCGCGTGCTAGGGCCACATGCCCATCCTCGCGTAGGGGCCTTAGCCATGCCCCCCATCCATGCGCTAAGGGCGTCATCAAGGGTGGGCAAAGCCCCATGTGGCGTTCAGACACATGTAGGGTGGCCTCGTTAAGGGTGTTAGGCCAATGGGGCGGCCTTGTTCCATGCTTAGGCTCATGCCATGCCGTAATAAGCATTTGTGGGCTCGGGGTGGCCCAGGGAAGGGCCCTTGGGGCCTCACGATGTGGCTAACGGGTCGTGAGGGCATAACTTCTTGCCTGAGTGTCCGATATGGGCGAATGAGGTGTCATTTTTGCATAACTTTTTGCATAACGTCTAGGGCATTGGTTTCTTCTTATTTTCCTTAGAGTTTTAGGCTTCCTCTTAACAAGCCGGTTATGGACCTGTGCTTGTCGTGTTTGAGCATTGAACGCTGTGTAACAAGCATGTACAGGTCCCAACGAACGCAATCACACAAATACGATCGGGGAATCAGCCTTCGATGTTCACAAACCATCACATGGTTAACATATCCATCAGGAATCAAACACCCAATGATTTGGAAGTTTTAAGTTAAGCGTGATGACACTCTTGGGACTTGTGGTCGGCCGGGTGAATAGTTAACGCCGTGTAACAAGCATGGCTTGATCACTTTGTAAACCATCACCAATGTATTGTTGTCCGCAATAACAGACTGCTCACGCTTTCAACTTGTGGGACACCTCATCCACGGCAAAAAAAAAGGCCAACACTTGGAAGACTATAAAACTTTGTATTTTATTTTGGCCGAGGAGGATACTTGGTAATGCTTATTTCCCGACACTCACAAACGCTTGACAAATTTTGAGGGTCATGGTCTCCCGCAAAAGTTCCTATCTCAAGCCCCCCGAGTTAGGAATAAATAATCTATTACCTTATGCATAAAGGACTTCATCATCTTCCCAGTAATGCCTCACTACTCTGTCTCAAACTTCCTTCTTGAGATGAACATAGGCCTGATCCACCTCAGCTTGCTATTTCACTCGATCAAGAATAGTTGATTGCACTGCCATCAATGCAGCCACATAGTCCTGCACCTCCTTGCGACTTAAGGTGTCAACGACTTGGTTTTGCTTGCCTGGTTTATGTTCCCATGCAAAGTCGAATTCTGCCAGGAATTCTTGCCATCGGGCCTGTTTTGGGGTTCACTTCTTCTGGGTCTTGAAATAAGTGTTTGCCACATTGTCCGTCAACACTTTGAACTTCGTTCCCAGCAAGTAATGCCTCCAAGTGTCAAGGTAGTGCACCACTGCCGTCATTTCCTTCTCATGGGCTGAGTACCGCTGCTCAGCATCCTTAAGCTTCCTACTTTCATAAGCCAACGGTGGCCATCCTGCACAAGCACTCCACCAAGAGCTTGGTCTGATGCATCCGTGTGTACCTCAAATGGAAGCTCAAAATCCGACAATCTCAAGACTGGTTTCGAGGCAACTGCTATCTTCAGCTTCTCAAAGGCTTCTTGGCATGCGTCTGTCCACGCCCACTTTTGCTCCTTTCTCAGCAAATCTGTCAAAGGGCTTGCCTTCTTTGAATACCCTTCGATGAACCATCGATAGTAATTGCCAAAAACAAGAAAAGAACGCAAGTCTGGCACCTTCGTTGGCGCAGGCCAATCAATGATTTCCTTCACCTAGTCCTCGTCCATTCGAATATTGCCTTTGGAAATCCAATGGCCCAGAATTTGATTTCTTGCTTGCAAAACCCACATTTTTCTTTCTTCACAAATAACTTGTATTTTCTAAGCTGTGAGAATACTTGCTGCAAGTGATTAACATGATCCACCAATGATCCCGAGTAAACAACAATATCATCCAAAGAAACAACCACAAACCGATCAAGAAATTCATAGAGTACCTTGTTCATTAAGTTGCAAAATGTGGCAGGGGCATTGGTTAAGCCAAAAGGCATCACCAAAAACTCAAATGAACCATACCTCATCACACAAGCCGTCTTGGGCTCATCCCTCTCGGCTATCCGCACCTGCCAATACCCTGCCTATAGGTCCAGCTTTGTGAAGTATGACACACCTGCCAATCGATCAAACAATCTGCTGCATTGGGGACCGGGTACTTATTCTTGACAGTCACCTTATTAAGGGCCCGATAGTCTATGCACATCCGTAATGAGCCATCCTACTTCCTCTGAAACAACACAGGGGCACCATAAGGTGATTGTGATGATTGTATGAAATCGGCATTCAGCAACTCATTAAGCTGACTCCTCAGCTCGACTAACTCCGATGGGGCCATCCGATAAGAGGCTTGGACTGGCGGCCTAGCACCTAACTCTAGCTTGATCTTGTGGTCCACCGCTCGGTGGTAATTCCTTTTGCAGCTCTGAGGGCATCACGTTTGAGAACTGCTCCAACATTGTTGCAACTTCGTCAAGCACCTCCACGACCTGATCTGGCTTGATTTTCACGAGGGCTGCAACATAAGTAATCTCGCCCTTTTCACCCCATTTTAAAATTGCTTAGCCAACTACATCTCTAACTTACTCTCAACCTATCCAGAGAAGTTAGTGTGAATAAAATAAGGATTTCATTCCTCATTTACCAACATACCCAATAGATGAGGCATGATTGTTGCCTTGGCTTGAACGAAGAAGTCAATCCCCAAGATCAACTCAAAATCATCCAAGGTTGCGACGGTAAGATTTATCTGTCCCTCCCAAGCACCAACTTTGAGGGTCGTTGTGGCCACACCTTGGACCGAAGTAGCACCCGAGTTTACCATCTTGATTTTGCATGGACTCTAGTTTACTACTAAACGCAACTTGTCCACGATTTTATTGGAAATGAAGTTACTGGTCGCTCCCGTGTCCAGCAAAGCTCTTACGGTCTTCCCATTTAGTTGCACCGCTGCATACAAAAAACCCCTATTTGGGGTTGACTTAACCGTTGAAACCATATTAAGGAGTTGGAGAGGGTTTACTCGTGAAGTGCTAGATCCACCTGCATTCTCCTCTCCTTCAGACTCTTGAATAGCATTCAATCTTTCTCGCTTTGGGCATTTATTGGCCATATGTGGTCCCCCACAAATAAAATAGCCCGCTTCCTTCTTGCCTCCTTTGGACTCGCCTTGCTCGGTCATCTTTTTACCCTTCCCTTTAGACTTCTTAAAATCTTAGAGGGTCTTTTACCCTTTTTGCCTTCTTGACCCTTCTTCTTGTCACCAATTGAGGCAGTTGGGGTGGGTCTAAAGTCTACTAAGCCCTCCGTAACAACAATGGCCGAAGGAAGGTCCTTCACGCCTTGTCTCTGCAACTTGGCATGTGCCCACGCTTGCAAGCCTGATAGAAAGTTGAATAGCTTGTCTGCATCTGACATATCTTTGATGTCCAACATTAAAGAACTGAACTCCCGCACATACTCTTAAACAGAACTCATCTGTCGAAGCTTCTTGAGTGCTTCTCATGCAATCCATGCGATGTTGCACAGGAGGAGCTAGTCCTTTAGTTCCTTCTTTAACGTTTCCCAATCCTCGATCGGAGGTTTTCCAGCCCTTGTCTCTCCCGACATCTGGGTCCACCACCATAGTTTAGCATCACCAGATAAGTATATGCTAGTTATGGTTACCTTTTCACGATCTGGAATATGATTGGCCTTGAAATACTACTCCATATCCCATAAGAAATTCTCCAGTTCCTTGGCGTTACGACCACCGTTGAACGCCTTAGGTTCTAGAACTTCGATCTTCAAAGGGGCCTCATCCACGGCCTGAGGGGCCGCCATGGCCCTCTTGAGGATACTTATCTCATCCTTTAGTCTCTTCAAGTTTTCCTTCACCAAGCCAGTCATGGTGATGAAGTCCTGCATCATGGATGAAAACCACTCTTTCATGTCAGATCGAACCGTGTTTAAGGCTGCCATTTGCTCGGCTTCACGTGCACCTGCACCGCAAGACTCACCACATCGTCGCTTTGAGGATTCCTGACGAAGTCCTCCAAGCGACTAACTCTTTCATGATACTCATTCATCGTAATAGTTCCAACAACATCCGCCATTCTCAGCTTTGATACCAATTGTCACAGGGGCCAAAATTTTCAACGAAAGTCTACCACTGTGTGGCACTAAGCCACCCGACCTAGTCAGCCTACCCAAGTGTTTACCCATGATGATTCGATAATCAAACACACAAAACCAACTTACAGAAACCACTTTCCAACCTTTTATTAATTCACAAAAAGGCATACAAGTTTTTCCTCACACGGATCACCACAACACTCACTTCGTCACTTGTGAGTTGGTGTCTCAGGGCCTCACTATTTATAAACAAAATTTACAACATGTGGCTGACACCCCCAGCCACTAAGGATCAACTTCAGGACACTATGCATGCTAACAACCACGTTGCAGTAACTTCCACAATTTTTGGGCAGAGACTTGGCCCTCTGCACGCCATGTGCAGCCAACTAACACCCACTCGCCTCCTAATGCGCGAACATGGGCCACGTGGGGTGTAGTCATGGTCTAGCCATTGGCTGGCCAACTCTCTGGTCGATCCACATTCACCCACGACTTATGCCCACGTGCCTTCAAAATCTAGTCGTTGTGGCCACATTTCAGAGTTAACCGTTGAGGCCACCTGCTTCTGTGGATCATGTGCTCACCACTTGCACAAGTGGGAAGAGAGTTCGTTCACTCACCCAACAACCCACGCACATATGCACATTCCTTTTTCCACGGGGCCTTATTTGAACCGAGACTTAGCCCACACTCAGCCTTGCCTGCCTGTGTCTTTGTCCACTGGCTTCCCTCGAGTTTCTCGCATGCTTGTCCGTATGCCCATGCGCACGTCACACTACCTATCCGAGATGCTCGCACGCCGTCCAAATGCTCACGCTCCTATCCGAATGGCCACGCATGTGCACCCAACTACGTGCACATTTCTCGCCTCACCCACATGCATGGCCAAGGCCACCTTGTGCCTGCATGTTGATCCTTTGGGTCTCATCTGAACCATGCAAAGGAGGTTACCACATGCCCCCTTGCCTTGGCATGGGCCACCCACGTCCAAGATTTGCCACCACTGACTTAGTTCATAGTTCAGGGGTCTAACAGTAGGCCACTATCCTACCATCGAAAGTTGATAGGGTAGAAATTTGAATGATGCATCGTCGATACGATGGCTGTGCGATCCGTTGAGTTATCTTAAATCATCAGAGCCACAGGCAGAGACTGCGTTGACCTTTTATCTAATAAATGCATCCCTTCCAGAAGTTGGGGTTTGTTGCACGTATTAGCTCTAGAATTACTACTGTTATCCGAGTAGCAGGTACCATCAAACAAACTATAATTGATTTAATGAGTCATTCGTAGTTTCACAGTCTAAATTAGTTAATACTTACACATGCATGGCTTAATGTTTGAGACAAGCATATGACTACTGGCAGGATCAACCAGGTAACATTCCTCTACGACTTCATACCAAATGAACCCAATGGTCAATAAGGTAATGAGAGTCGTTCGTGTCAAGGGACTAGATTCGAAACAACCACTAGCCAAGGCCCTTTGTCCACATAATATTCCTTATCTGAGAGCACAAGCGAAGAACCATGGACCAAGAAAGCCACCTCAAAAGGATTGCTTCAAGGCCATAATGATTGCTTCAACATCCACCTTGAGACCACAGGGCCACAAGGAGGAACAAGGCAACCAAACAAAGCTTTCCACACTGGTAGGCAACACAGGAACCAAGGGTCACGCCCAATGACGCAAATTATTTGCTCTTGGGGCAAATTGAAACAGGGTGACGTGTCAACAGTTCGTTGCCCAAGCAAGGAGCCTGCCAATACGCTCAACCCAAACACCACTCACATGCCAATTACGTACGCTTGACACAACACCACCAAACACGCCCACAAACCCCATTTAAAACGAGGCCCACAAATGCATCACGAGGCACCATGGCTGCACCGCTTGACAATGAGAACAATATCTAATCAAGGCAACCAAGCTTCGCCTTGCAAAGCCAACATCAACCATGACATTAGCACATAGGGACCAAGAACCGCCCATAATGGGCTACAATATCTTGGAGGCAACAAGCCTTTTAGTGGCCTCTTGATTGCCCAACGAGGGTCAGCTTTCCCATTGATGGTAACGAAGCCCATGCCAAGCCAACAATGTCAACTTGGTGAGGATAAATTTGCCCCACCCTATGCATGCACAACAGGGCCAAGCCATTCCAACCGAGGCAACCAAGCTTCCCCACACCATGGCAATGCATGACGAGGTCAACATTCCAACTGAGGCAAACATAGCTTCCCCACATCAAGCCAACAATCCACCATTGTGGTGCATAAAGCATCCAAGAGACACCCAACATGGGCAACATACCATGGACACAACCATCGCAATGACTTCTTGTTAAAGAGACGAGACTCAGCTCATCAGATTGCCACTGCCCATCTCCTCTGCTGCCGCCATCGTGGTAGCCAAACGTCACCCGACGGCGGCCCGAGGTGGCCCTGCCCATGAGCCCCATGCGCCCCACACCAAGGCCCAAGGTGTGCACCCGTGTGAGCACACATGGGGGGCAACAGGCGTGGGGGGCATGGGGGCAGGGGGGTGGACAGGTAACCCCCCCCCTTAAGAGCTTATTAGGCTTTTTCAGGTCCAGCAGGAAGAGACATGAAAATTCCAAGGAGGTATCATGCCCCTAGAGAATTCTATACTTCCTATTTTGAGGAGATTTTTTGCATGAGTGCTTAGAAAAATGCGATCTTGCTAATGCATATTTTCTAGAATTTTCTATTTTTTTTATCATGCCCCTTAACGTTTAGCATTTTTTTTTATTTTTCAAAGTAAAAAAATTGAAAAAATCATAAAAAATAAAATATAAATTCGATTGGTAAGATTTTTGTTGGGTTTTGTTCTAAAAATTAGGTATGATTTTTAGATGAAATAACATGAATGAGTTTATTAGATGAAAGTTTCAAAATTTTTTGAAAAACTTGATTTTGGCCCTTTCGTGCACTGGCGGCCTCGGCCTCACCCCATATGCGCGCGGGGGGGCTCTGCCATGCCCAACCTCTAGGGGGCCCCCGACACAGGCCTTGCGTGCGTGGCCTTGCTCATGCAGGGTGCCTAGGTCAAGGCCTTGCGCGTGCTCGTCCAAGGCCTTGAGCCCATAGGGGGCCCTTGGCCATGGCCTTGCACGGACGTGGGGCCTCACACACGTACCATCCGTGCGCGGGGGTCCTCGGCCGAGGCCTTGCGCATGCAGGGCGGCAAGGCCACGCGCCTGCCATGGCCACACACCCATCCTCACATGGGGGCCTCAG
>CM046351.1:7310255-7317755 GCA_025403435.1 Artocarpus heterophyllus
GTCTCTTACCAATATTTAGCCTTGGAAAAAATTTACCGCCCGATTGGGGTTGCATTCCCAAACAACCTGACTCGTCAACAGCACCTCATCGTGTGACAGGGTCCGGGCATGATGGGGCTCCCACCCTCTTCGGCACCCCCTTCCAGGGGACTTGGGCCCAGTCCGTTGCTAAGGACGCTTCTTCAGACTACAATTCAAACATCGAGGGCACTAGATTCTCAACCTGGGCTGTTCCTGGTTTGCTCGTCGTTACTAGGGGAATCCTTGTAAGTTTCTTTTCCTCCACTTATTGATATGCTTAAACTCAACGGGTAGCCCCACCTGACCTGGGGTCACGTTGGAAGCACATACGTTGGGGTGCATCAGGGTCAAGTTTGTAAAGTCTCTCGATGATTTTGTCGAGGGAATGTGGCAGGGCACCGAATGATCGATGATCACCTATTGCCACGGCAACCGTGACCGAGGACTCAAATTAGACCAACCGCGAGTCAAGGCCCACGGGAGGCCATCATTTGCCACTCGTACTCCGTGTGCACCATATGGATAGTGTTAAAGGGATTTATGTGGGCAACGGTGTGTGCCACCTAGGCAAACGTGCCCTCGATTGGATGGCTTCAGGCGCAACTTGCATTCAAAGACTCGATGGTTCACAGGATTCTACAATTCACACCAAGTATCGCATTTCGCTACATTCTTCATCGATGCGAGAGCCGAGATATCCGTTGTCGAGAGTCATTTTTAGACCTAAACGAAACATGACACATCTGTTGCGGTAGGCACCAAATCTAGGGCCATAGTAGAAGCTCGTTTCTTTATGTTTCCTTGACGCATTCCACACCGGGGTTGGTTAGTGGCCAGGGTTGCATGGCAAGGCCACACGCACTCAGCATGGGGGGTTCAAGGCACATATGACTACCCCTCGCCCCCAAGTGTTGTAAACTTGTTCATGGGTCTTTCTACTGGGCAGGTTTCAACAATGATCCTTCTGCAGGTTCACCTACGAAAACCTTGTTACGACTTCTTCTTCCTCTAAATGATAAGGTTCAGTGGACTTCTCGTGACGTCACGGGCAGCGAACCACCCATGTCGCCTCGATTCGAACACTTCACCAGACCATTCAATCGGTAGGAGCGACGGACAGTGTGTACAAAGGGCAGGGACGTAGTCAACACGAGCTGATGACTCGTGCTTTCTAGGAATTCCTCGTTGAAGAACAACAATTGCAATGATCTATCCCCATCACGATGAAATTTCAAAGATTACCCAGGCCTGTCGGCCATGGCTATAGACTCGTTGAATACATCAGTGTAGCGTGCGTGCGGCCCAGAACATCTAAGGGCATCACAGTCCTGTTATTGCCTCAAACTTCCTTAGCCTAAGCGGCCATAGTCCCTCTAAGAAGCTGGCCACAGAGGGTATCCTCCTCATAGCTATATAGCGCATGTCCGTCACTTTCTTCCAAATCTGTAGGGTCAGCTTCAGAAGGTCTAAATCACCTTCTTGAAACTCCGAAGACCACCTGTGCTTATCAGCATACTTTTTCATTCGTCTCTGCGCCTTGGTCAAGCTATCATAGGCTTGCTCGATTAATTCCTATTTGTCACGAGCAAAGCAGTATGCAGCATGACACTTCCCTTGAGACTTTTACTTAGCCACTTCTAATGGGGTCTGGGGTTGATGCCCCAGTGCCAACTCTGAGGGGCTCAATCCCGTAGCAGATGACTTATGAATGTTGTAGCAAAACTGGGCGACATCAAGTAAATCCACCCAATTTTGCTGGCTTGTAGTAACATAATGCCGCAAATATTCTTCTAACAAGGCATTTATCCGCTCTGTTTGGCCATCAGTTTGCGGATGGTTGGCTGTAGAAAACTTCAATTCTAAACCCATGAGTTTGAAAAGATAAGTCCAAAATTTACCGGTAAACCATACATCTCGATCGCTGATTATGTCTAGAGGAATCCCAAACACCTTCACCACGTGTTTCATAAACAATTCGGCTGCCACCTTGGCTGGATATGCATGTGGTGCAGCCACAAACACCGCATACTTGGAAAAATGATCTACAACCACCAATATTGAACTCAGCCCTTCTACCATCGGCAATCCCACAATGAAGTCCATAGAAATTGATACCCATGGTTTCTTAGGAATGGATAGGGGCTGAAGAAGTCCCGCTTGTTTCTTCTTCTCGGTTTTGTCTAGTTGACATACTAGACAGGTTGGGACATACATCTCGATGTCTTCCTCCATCTTTGGCCATAAATAATGTCTCGACACGAGCGCCATCATCCACTCAATGCCTGGATGTCCTGCCCATAATGGATCATGGATCTCTTTCAATAAATCCTGCCTCAGTCCCCTGCCCTTAGGGACAAAGAGTCGACCTCTTCATGCATACAATAGGCCACCATCGACCCAATATTTTCAGACAAGTCCGTCTTCAACCTGCTGCCTCATCTGACAGTACGTAGAGTCTGCCTCATCAGCCTTCCTGATTTTCTCAATAAAGTCAGACTGAATAAGGGTCAAGGAAGACACATATGACTGCTTTTCTTTCCTACTCAAGGCGTCAGCTACCTGGTTCTCACTGCCTGGACGATGCAGCCATGCAAAGTCAAATTCAGCAAGGAACTCCTGCCACCGGGCCTGTTTCAGATATAGTTTCTTTTGAGACTTGAAGTAAGTATTAGCCACGTTGTCCGTCACAACTGGTAAACTTTGTTCCCAACAGGTAATGTTTCCACATCTCAAGACAATGGATTACAGCCACCATCTCTTTCTCATGGGCGGAATAGCGTTGTTCCACGTCCTTCAATTTCCTACTTTCATATGCAATGGGGTGCCCTTCCTAGACCAACACCCCACCAATGGCTCTATCGGATGCATCAGTATGCACTTCAAAGGGTAATCCAAAGTCAGGCAACCGTAGCACTGGTTCAGAAGTCACCACTGCCTTGATTTTCTCAAACGCTTCTTGGCAATCTACTGTCCAAGCTCACTTCTTATCTTTCCTCAGCAAGTCAGTGAGGGAATTCACCTTCTTGGAGTATCCTTTGATAAAACGCCTGTAGTAGTTTGCTAAGCCAAGGAACGACCGCAACTCAGTTACCTTCGTGGGGGCAGGCCAGTCTACAATGGCTTTAATCTTTCGCTCGTCCATCCTGATCTACCCCTTGCTTATCTTGTGCCCCAAAAACAAGATTTCCTGCATACAAAACTCACATTTCTCCTTCTTGACATATAGAGAACTTTCCCTTAGTTTGTGGAATACCATCCTCAAGTGTTCAACATGTTGAGCCAATGACTCACTGTACACCACAATGTCATCCAAATAGACCACCACAAAGCTATCCAAAAACTCATTGAGCACATCATTCATGAGGTTACAAAAGGTAGCAGGGGTGTTAGTAAGACCGAAAGGCATTACTAGGAATTCAAACAAACCATACCTAGTGACCATTGTTGTTTTAGTCTCACCCCCCTCAGCAATGCAGACTTGCCAATACCCAGACCGCAAGTCAAGTTTGGTGAAGTAAGATACCTTTGAAAGTCGGTCGAACAAGTCTGCTACATTGGGCACAGGGTACTTGTTTTTCATGGTAACCTTGTTGAGTGCTCGATAATCCACACACATTCAAAGGGTCCCATCTTGCTTTTTCTAGAATAAAACAGGTGCACCATATGGGGCCCTTGATGGCTGCAAGTAGCCTGCCTCCAACAACTCATCTAGTTGCCTTCGTAACTCTGCCAACTCTACAAGCACCATGCATTAAGGGACACGGGCAAGGGGTCTTGTGTCTAGTTCAAGATCAATCTTGTGATCAAAGTTCCTCCGTGGGGGCAACTTCTTTGGTAGTTCAGGTGGCATCACGTCTTGAAACTCCTCAAGCACTCCAGCAACTTCGTTAGGCACATGAACAACTTTGTCTCACTTGATCTCCACCAAGGCAGCCACTATTGTTGTCTCACCCCGCTTTAATCCTGACTTTAATTGGGAAGCCAACTGCAACAATGGCTTCTCTACAGTTTGCTCACAAAAATCCGCCCGAACAAAACACAGTTTTGCCTCATCTTGAATGAAGAGGCCACTCAAGTGGGGCACTGCTATGGCTTTGGCCTTCACAAAAACTCAATTCCAAGGATTAGATTGTAATCATCAAGAGGGACAGCCATGAAGCAACACTCTTGTTCCTAATCACCGATCTTCAAGGACGACGTGGTCATTCCTTAGATAGGCTACGCACCAGAATTCACTGCCTTTATTCTACTCGAGGTCTTTGAGATGGTCAGTCTGAGGTCTCTGATCTTCCGCTGCGAAAGGATATTATTGGTCACACCAGTGTCCAACATCGCTTGCACTGCATGCCCGTTCAGCAAAACATTCACATACATGAGCCCTCTGTGAGAGCCCTGCTTGTCTCCCGTGATTGCATTTAGTAACTGAAGGGGGTTCAGTCTCGGTTTTGTACCACCCACCTCGTCATCATATCCTTCCTGAGCAATGAGGGCCGACAATTTCTCTTTCCTTGGGCAATCTCTCACCCGATGAGGACCATCACAGATAAAGCATCCTGAGTTTTTCTTGCTACTGGCCGCCTCTGTGCCTTTGGACTTTGAGGCCTCACCATCTTTCCTCTTCTGCTTATCTTTACTTCCCTCTTTGCCAGATTTCTGACTTCTCTTGTCGTCATCTTTGGACTTCTTCTTGTCAGTGTTGGATGAAGAAGGCCCAAATTTGTAGTCGATGAGGCTATCTGTAGCAGCAATAGCCATAGGTAAATCCTTCACGTTCTGCCTTCTTAATTCAGCCTACGCCCAGGGTTGTAGTCTGGAGAAGAAATTGAATAGCTTTTCTTCTTCCAACATATTCTTGATGTCCAGCATCAAGGAATTAAACTCTCTCACAGGAAACCAAGCCGAGTTTAGGGGCAAGAATTGCTCTTTCAACTCTTTCTTTAAGGTTTCAAACATCTCAATCCGAGGCCTGCTTGAGTTTGCATCATCATCCAACTGAGTGCGCCACCAAAGTTTGGCATCACCACTAAGATACATGCTAGTTTTCATCACTTGTTCATTCTTTGCCACATGAGCAGCCTTGAAGTACTACTCCACATCCCACAAGAAGTTCTTAAGTTCTTTCGCATTCCAGTTGCCATTGAATGGCTTCGGCTCTGTGACTTTTCGTTTCGAAGAACCAGGACCACCATTGGTTGGCTGAGGAGTTACCACAACCCTCTTGACAATGTTCAACTCATCTTCCAATTTCTTGGAGTTTTCTTTCACCAAGTTGACCATGGTGATGAAGTCATGCATCATGGAAGAGAATCGCTCCTCCATATCTTTCATAAGGTCCGTCCGCGCTGCATTCAGCATCGTAATCTGCTCAGATTATCCCTCAAATTGAACGGCCAAACTTGTAGCATCATCGCTCAAAGGGGCACCAATGAAGTCTTCCAATCGGGTAAGCCGTTCCTGAATCTCGTTCATCACTGCCAACCAAGAAATGCCACAAGGCTTGGGCTCTGATACCAGTTGTCACAGGGTCTAAATTCTCTCACGAATTTTTCACTGGTGATGGCGCTATGTTCCTCACTCAGCCAGCCAACTCGCTCACACTTTTGATCAAAGGAAACACATACACACTAAGTACGGGAAAATCTCCCAACACTTTATTATCTCGCATAAAAGGAATACAAGAAATGTTTGCTGGGATCACACACTCGCAAATTCGTGTCCTCAGCCTTAGCGATCCATGGCTATAAATAAACAAAACTACGCAACACGTGTTGGCTGATGGCCCCAGCCACTAAGCCTCACAATTATGATGGGACACTTGTGTTTGGTCTCACTTAGCCATTTGGGGAACAGTTGCGGGTCCAAGTGACTGCTTGTAACCGTTCCTACATGCGCAGCAATGGAAAACGCTTGGATTCTCACAAGCACGCGCCACATGGGTCAGATAACCGCCAAGCCATCTGTAGTCTTGCCACATGCATTGAGGCCTGGTGTCTCCAAGCCGCATGCTAGGCCTTGGTTTATCCAAGACATGTGCCTCAACTTCCCATCATGTGCCACAACCAACTCTGAGTGTCTCATGAGTGTGCAATATTACTCCCATGCACGTTGCCCCCTTTTGCATGCTAGTCTTCACGTCCATGCCAAGCAAAACTCATCTGCCACCAAGCCAAGTGCACTCAGGCTCTACTCTCGACTTGGCTGCTCACAGCCCGCGTGCACTCGTGCACACAGCTCTGAGTCAAATGATTAGGTGCTGACAGTAGGCCACTATCCTACCATCGAAAGTTGATAGGGCAAAAATTTGAATGATGCGTCACCGACACGATGGCCGTGCGATCCGTCGAGTTATCATGAATCATCAAAGCTACAGGCAGAGCCTGCATCGACCTTTTATCTAATAAATGCATCCCTTCCAGAAGTCAAGGTTTGTTCCATGTATTAGCTCTAGAATTACTACAGTTATCGGAGTAGCAGGTACCATCAAACAAACTATAACTGATTTAATGAGCCATTCACAGTTTCACAGTCTGAATTAGTTCATACTTACACATGCATGGCTTAATCTTTTAGACAAGCATATGACTACTGGCAGGATCAACAAAGTAACATTCCTCTACGACTTCGTACCAAATGAACCCAGTGGTCAATAAGGTAACGAGAGTCGTTCGTGTCGAGGGACTAGATCCAGAACAACCACAGGCAAAGGCCCTTTGTCCGCGTAATATTTCGCATCTGAGAGCACAAGCAAAGAACCATGGCCTAAGAAATCCACCTCAAAAGGATTGCTTCAGGGCCATAGTAATTGCTTCAAATCCACCTTGAGACCACAGGGCCACAAGGAGGAACAAGGCAACCAAACAAATCTTTCCACACTAGTAGGCAACACAGGAACCAAGGGTCATGCCCAATGAGGCATATTATTTGCAAGGAGCCTACCAACACACTCAACCCAAACACCACTCACACGCCAATTATGTACACTAGAAACAACACCACCAAACACGCCCGTAAACCCCATTTAAAACGAGGCCCATGAACGCATCAAGAGGCACCATGGCCGCTCTGCTTGACATAAGAACAACATCTTAATCAAGGCAACCAAGCTTCCCCTCGCAAAGCCAACATTCAACCACGACATTAGCACATAGCGGCCAAGAACTGCCCATAATGGGATACATATCTTGGAGGCAACAAGCCTTTAGTGGCCTCTTGATCGCCCAACGAGGGTCAGCTATCCCATTGAGGTAACAAAGCCCACGCCAAGCCAACAATGTCAACTTGAAGAGGATCAAATTTGCCCCGCCCTGCACATGCACAACAGGGCCAAGCCATTCCAACTGAGGAAACCAAGCTTCCCCATGCCATGGCAACGTATGATGAGGTCAACATTCCAACTGAGGCAAACACAGCTTCCCCACGTTAAGCCAACAATCCACCATTGCGGTGCATAAAGCATCCAAGAGACACCCAACATGGGCA
>CM046351.1:7322755-7347755 GCA_025403435.1 Artocarpus heterophyllus
GTCAAGGGATTTAGATTTTACTCATTCCAATTACCAGACTCGTAGAGCCCGGTATTGTTATTTATTGTCACTACCTCCCCATGTCAGGATTTGGTAATTTGCACGCCTGCTGCCTTCCTTGGACGTGGTAGCCGTTTCTCAAGCTCCCTCTTTAGAATTGAACCCTAATTCTCCGTCACCCGTGACCACCATAGTAGGTGTCACAGGGGCCAAATTTTTCATCAAAAGTCAACCACTATGCGGCAGTAGGCCACCCGACCTCGTCAGCCTACCCAAGTGTTTACCCGTGATGATCCGATAATCAAACACACAAAACCAACTCTCTGGTCGATCCACATTCGCCCACGACTTATGCCCACGTGCCTTTAGAATCTAGTTGTTGTGGCCATGTTTCAGAGTTAGCTGCTGAGGCCACCTGCTTCTGTGGATCATGTGCGCACCACTCGCACACGTGGGCTGAGAGTTCGCTTGCTCACCCAACAGCCCACGCACATCTACACGTTCCCTTTTTTGTGGGGCCTTGTCTAAACCGAGACTTAGCCCGCACTCAAGCCTTGCCTGCCTGTGTCTTTGTCCACTGGCTTCCCCTGAGTTTCTCGCATGCTTGTCTACACGCCCACGTGCACGTCTCACTGCCTGTCCTAGATGCTCGCATGCCTGTCTGAATGCTCACGCACCTGACCGAATGGCCACGCATGCGTACCCACCTGCATGCACATTTCTCACCTGACCCAGATGCATGGCCAAGGCCACCTTGTGCCTGCATGCTGATCCTTTGGGTCTTGTCCAAACCATGCAAAGGAGGTGACCACATGCCCCCTTTCCTTGGACATGGGCCACCCACGTCTAAGATTTTCCACCACTGACTTGGTTCGAAGTTCGGGGGTCTAACAAACCACCCCCACCGGATGAAGCCGATGCCCTCATTGGTATAGCCTCAAGGTATTCCTACACTTCTTTCTCAAATTGCCACAAGGTAACGTCCCACTCCCAAGTAGCACTATTCTCCTCTTCACCTTTCCATTTCACAAGAAAATTAGTCCGTCTATTCTTCTTTCTCATGCCCATTGTTTGATGGTCAAGGATTTTTTCCACCATTTTGTCAAATTATTTTCTGATAGTGGGTGGAGCCCTCTTCTTCTGTTGCCATTCGTTCAACAAGTCCCCCTTGTAAGGCTTCAAAAAACTCACGTGGAACGTTGGGTGCACTTTTAGTCGAGGTGGTAGCTTTAACCTGTAAGCTGTTGGAAACAAAGTGCGCAGCGGAATTTTAAAATTTTTTCATCAGAGTATTTTCCAAAACACAAGTTTGACATGTTATATGTATAAATTAAACAAATCTTACTAACCTCAGTGTGCCGAATAACCTCCACGACCTGTGTAGAGAAGTAACGTTCCAGAAGAGCCTCAACCAACTGGTCTTCTTTGCTATTCTCTATCCACAACCGGAGTGAGTGTGGGCTCACACGTACAGCTCTTCCACCGGTGACTCTCCTTCCAACCAATAGAGAGAACCCAAAGCTAGTGTTCGTGATTTGTGAACAAAAGCTCTCAGGGAGTTTTCAGATGCTCACTAGAAGAGTATCACTCTTAATCTCTCAAATTGATCTTAGTAAATCATTAGACTCACTCCCTTTTTATACCTATTGGTCCTTGGGGTCAGTCCATATCAAATTAGGTCTCAAAAATCGAAACAGAATCAAGTTCGGATCAATATCTGATAAGATACGCGTGAAAAACGCGTAATCTTAACTGTCGCGGTCGGCATGCCGAACTGTGTGGTAGGCAGGCCGAACTGGCCAGTTCGGCAGGCCGAACTTTCTGATAGGCAGGCCGAACTGCCGAGAAAAAATCTCCGTGAATCTTTTATTTTCCACCCGAGATTCTAAAGGATAAAGTCTCAGTTTTGATTCAAATAGCCCAATAGAAAAGATATCTGATCAAAACAAAATTTATCAAGATAATCTCTAAGAAAATAAATCAATTCACAATAATTCTACAAGTTTATCTTGTTCTAATTGTCCAAAATTAAAACAACCGATAAACAGACAAGAATTATCCGAACGCCATAATTCAACAAGTTCATCTTGAACTAATTTCTTACATAATTAATTCAACCGATAAACAGACATGAATTATTTGATTCTTATAAATTTTAAACCAATCTGATAAATCCGACATAAGTCACCAATTATTGGAAAAGCACGCCGTGTCGTTACAGGATTTTGTGAGCTAGCAAAGGGGACCAAAATGGACCTATAAAGTTCAAGCTCATGATAATTATGAAACCCAATATCCCAGATATACATTTCACAATTATCAACTCCAACGCTACTCCACTAAAAGCTTGGAGCTGCACTCTCGAACTTTATAGAATTACAAAGCTCGTGTAGCTAAGTCTCCATGACATATCATAGTGTATCGCATCCCCATATGATCATCCATAATCGGCTTAAGGACAAGTTCTGTCTTACCTTCCCGATTATTTTTATCTTACACGTTCCATTGTCTCACCATTAGAAAACTTACCATCCAAAGATAGTATACCATTCGGTTACACCTATGTATCCAAATGGTTGAGCGCTCCAGTTTTCCAATTACAGGACAACGCATATAAGAGGATATCATTACTCCTAAAGAGGAGCTATGGATTCCATATCTATGAATAACAAGTCTACGCTATCAAGAGTCATGCCTCCAACGTACCAGCATGCATGCCACTATAGAGATGTGGGAGTCACCCATTGGTACATCAAAAGACACAAATCGAGACAACGGGCCCATTATTCATCTCAGGATTAAGATACAATACAAATGATTGTTTAAAGTGAATCGATTTGCCAAGACAGAATTATTAATCCAAATCAATTCACTTTATGTCCCGATCCAACACATCGTCACCTATGACAACGCGCCAATGTTTCTATTCACGGAGTCCAACTCCGATGGCCAAGACAAACCATCTCCCAAAAGGGATATAGACAACGTAACAATCTTTACATGAACAAAGCGCCCAACTTTATTCCCTCGATTGCGGATCATATATTTTAGACCATCACCTTAAGAGTCGTGTCTACCGCATAATCATCCCATCATATGCCCAACTCTTAAGGTTTAGACTGACAGTCTCAGACTACTGTTTGCTTATCATACATTCAACAAATATGAACGTAAAGAGGGCAATATCTGGTATATATAAATGAATAAATTCTTTATTGATAAAAATGTCTCCAAAAACGTATTACATTTTTACTCCTTAGAGCATACATGTCTAAGAATCTCCCACTTGCACTAAGTGAGTAAATACTGCAAATTTCGCATCCCCATAGCTTCCACATTCCTTTCGAAGACTCTCCCAGAAAGTGTCTTCGTAAATGGATCAGCTAAATTGTCCTCTGACGCGATCTTGCACACCGTGACATGCCTGCTCTCAACGAAGTCCTTTATCACATGATACTTCCGATCAATATGCTTACTCTTCTTGTGAAATCTTGGTTCCTTAGCATTAGCTACCGCCGCACTGTTATCACAGTACAGTGATACCGCTTTATCCATACCAGGAACTACCTCAAGATCCCCAAGGAACTTGCGGAGCCACACTGCTTCTTTCGAAGCATCACTAGCCGCCACATACTCGGCCTCCATCGTTGAATCCGAAGTGCAATCTTGCTTCGCACTTCTCCAACTGATGGCACCGCCACCCAGAGTAAACACAAACCCCAATGTCGATTTCCTAGAATCCAGGCAGGATTGAAAATCCGAATCAGTGTATCCTAGAGGAGTTAAATCCTCACCCGAATACACAAGCATATACCCTCGAGTCCTTCTTAGGTACTTGAAAATATGCTTTACCGCAACCCAATGGTTCGGTCCTGGATCCACCTGAAATCGACTCACAATCCCGACCGCATAGCTAATATCCGGTCGTGTGCAAAGCATGGCATACATGAGACTACCCACTGCCGAAGCATAAGGCACCTTCTTCATGTATTCTCTTTCTTCATAAGACTTTCGAGAGTCTTTCTTAGAAAGAGTAATTCCAGACCTAGATGGTTGCCCACCTTTCTTGGAATCCTACATTGCAAACCTCCTGAGAATTTTATCTATGTAGCCGGCCTGTGACAAAGCTATCATTTTGTTCTTCCTATCCCGAAAGATCTGGATACCGAGAACAAAATTAGCCTCACCTAAGTCCTTCATGTCAAACTGCTTGGTCAACCATAATTTGACCGATGACAACGCCCCAACGTCATTGCCAATTAGCAGAATGTCATCTACATAGAGTAGTAGAAAAACCACCTTCCCATTCTTAATGTGTTTGTAAACACATGGTTCATCCACATTTTGTGAGAACCCATAAGTCTTGATCACTTGATCAAATCTTATGTTCCAAGAACGAGAAGCCTGCTTAAGTCCATAAATTGACTTTAGCAGCTTACAAACCTTACCCTCTTGACCCGTGACCTTGAACCCGTCTGGTTGTTCCATATAAATGGACTCATCAAGATAGCCATTCAGAAAAGCCGTCTTGACATCCATCTGCCAAATCTCGTAGTCGAGAGCGGCAGCTATGGACAAGAGAATCCGGATGGACTTAAGCATGGCTACAGGCGAAAAGGTTTCCTCATAATCGATTCCTTCCTTTTGCGTATAACCCTTAGCTACCAGTCTAGCCTTAAAGGTTTCGACCTTTCCATCCACTCCTCTTTTCCTCTTGTAGATCCACTTACTCCCTATGGGCTTTACCCCTTCGGGAAGATCCACAAGCTCCCAGACCCGATTAGTCTCCATAGACTTCATCTCAATGTTCATGGCCTCTGTCCAGAGTCTTGAATCAACATCCTCCATAGCTTCTGCGTAAGTATAAGGATCCCTGTCATGTTCATCCGGTTCAGCCAAAAAGACCTCCCCATTGAACATATACCTTTCAGGTTGACGCCCGATCCTCCCACTACGCCGAAGCCCCTGAGGTTGTTGTTCAGGTTTGTTTGGTTTTTCTACACCGATCGGAATGGTTTCGTTCGGAACCTCCGGAGTAAACGGATTACCCCTCAACTCCTCAAGCACCACTTTGCTTTGAGGTTTAAAGTCGTTCATGTAACTCTCCTCAAGGAAAGTTGCATTAGTTGAAACCACGACTTTATTTTCCTTTGGGTTATAAAAATAACCCCCTTTAGTCCCTTTCGGATATCCTACAAACACGCAAACTTCTGAACATGCTTCCAACTTATTCGGATACTTAAACAGGACATGAGCTGGACATCCCCATACGCAAATATGGTTTAAGGATGTCTTCCTTCTTGTCCACAACTCGTGAGGAGTTTTAGGGACCGATTTTGAAGGCACATTGTTCAAAAGATAACATGCGGTTTGTAGTGCATATCCCCAAAAGGATAAAGGCCATGATGAATAACTCATCATGGACCGAATCATGTCCAACAAAGTCCTATTCCTTCTCTCTGCTACGCCATTCTGCTGCGGAGTGCCCGGCGCAGTCAAATGGGATAAAATCCCATTCTCTAACAAGTGTCCCAAGAACTCATCAGAAAGGTATTCCCCACCTCGATCAGATCGAAGTGCCTTTATGGGTCTACCCAATTGCTTTTCCACTTCAGCCCGAAACTCCCTGAACTTATCATAAGTTTCGTTTTTGTGGTGCATTAGGTACACATACCCATATCTTGAGTAATCGTCAATAAAAGTAACGAAGTACTCATACCCTCCTCGTGCCCGGATGTTCATCGGTCCGCAAACATCACTATGCACAAGTTCTAGAACCCCTTCGGCCCTATTGCCCTTAGACCCGTATGGTCTTTTGGTCATTTTACCCTCCAAACAAGACTCACATTGAGGTATAGATTCCACCTTTAAGTGACTTAAAGGTCCATCCCTTACCAACCTTTGAATCCTATTTAGGTTAATATGGCCAAGGCGTAAATGCCAAAGATAAGTCTTATTAGAGTGAGAAGTTTTAAGTCTTTTTGAGTCATTATCATTTATCTCAGCATTAAGCAATAGGTCCATCTTAGGTTTGATAAAATATAGATTATTTTGCATCCATCCAGAACAGATAAAAGATTTGTTTTTACGAATCACCACTTTTTCATTAAAAGATACCACGTAGGAGTCTTTAAATAAAGAAGATACAGAAATTAAATTCCTTTTAAATTTAGGAACATAAAAACAATCTCGCAAAATTAAACTCCTATAATTATCAAAATAAAGATGGACATCTCCCACTGCTTCCGCTGAGACCAAGGATCCATCGCCCATCCGAAGCGTTAAGTCTTCACGAAGTAGACTTCTCGTTTCTTTGAATCCCTGCAGAGAAACACAAACATGATTAGTTGCACCGGAATCTATGACCCAAATGTCACTGGATTCCTCAACCAAACAAGTTTCTAAATATAGAAGATCACACCTACCTCCCTTGGAAAGGAAGTCCTTGCAATGCTTCTTTATATTTCCGACCTTACCACAAAAGAAGCACTTAAGCTTCTTTGGGTTCTTCTTCTTCTTTTTCTTGCTCTTGGTAGCAATAGGAATAGAAGACTTCCCACTTTTGGCCCGTTGCTTCTTTCCATTCCCAGAGTTAGGATTGGAACCAGAAGCAGCTACCATATTGGCCTCTCCACCAGCAGGAGACTCCCTAATCAGTAGTTCAAACTCTTGTAACTGTTTCATCAGTTCTGTCAAGGTCATATCCCGTCTATTGCTTAGATTAAAAGTAGCTCTAAACGGAATAAATTCCTTAGATAGAGTCTCAAAGACCATAGTCATCTGAGTTTCAGCATCGATGTCGGCTCCATTGGTTTGAGCCTCAGCGAGGTAACCCATGACCAACATCATGTGCTCCTTTACAGATGTCCCCGGTCTCTGTCTACAGTTTAAGAGTTTCTGGAGCGCCCCTTGCCGCTTTGTTATGGCCTGGCCTCCAAACATGTCCTCAAGATTATCCAAGATCTGCTTCGCAGTCTCATAATCCTGATGTTGAGCCTGCAGCACGTTATTCATGCTAGCCATAACATAGCAGTGGGCCTGATCATTAGCATCTTTCCAGCGATTGTACGCTTGGAATTGCTCATTACTTGAGTCTCCCGTAGGCTCAGGAGGACAAGGAGTTGTCAGAACATATTTCAGTTTCTCAAAGGAAAGGACGATGTCCAGGTTCCGTTTCCAATCATTATAGTTCTCACCGGTTAATTGGTTTTTGTCAAGTATCGATGATAAAGCGTTTTTAGACATTTTCAATCTACAATAAAGAGTCATATACCAAACATAAGCAAACATATATAATAATTTAGTAAGATAACACAATCATGTAAAATCATACAAATGTGTTTATGTGTCAAAACCTTGAAAATATCACAACCTTACAACGATAATTCCCAACTCCGAATTCAACAAGCTCCTAGGGGAGTCATGCCAAATTCAATCAGGAACACGGATCCCCTCCTGATTAATATATGCCATCCAGGACCCGTATGATCCAGCATATACTAATAATCGTTTCGTTGGCCATTAATTTTATTAACAGAGCTCCTAGGGGAGGTTAATAATAAAATTAACGTGAGTGTATAACCACCGTTTTAATATTTTATCCATGATTTATAATCACCACCTAGGGGTGTGCAACCATAAATCATACTAAAATACCTTATCCTTTCAGAGATCCAATCTGGTACATGATAGAAATCCCTTCCTAGGGGTTGGGACCATCATGTTCTTCCTATGGACCAACGATGGAGGCCTTAGGTTCTCTCTTCGAAAACCTTCTCCCACTCAATCTTTTGAAGTCAAGGTTTTATTTTGAAATTATGCATGAACAAATTTAATATGAGCGGCACTCCCTATTCTATATGACATGTTATCAATATACATGGTAAATCATATTATAATGCAGACAAGCAAAGCAATCAAGCAAAGCAATCAAGCAAAGCTACAAGCATAATAATAATAATAACCGTAATATTATGGTTCCACCCTAGAGAATAGAAAAACTAAGATTACAAGAGAATAATCGAGACATTTATCGATTCTTCATCCTTGAATCCTCAAGCTGTATCCTTCTTCATGTAATATCCATCTTCAAGTCCTCAATCCCGTATGAATCGAACACTTCATATTTCCGGTCATATCCAAATTTAATGTTTCTCAGAATCGTCCCAAAAATAAAATTAAAACTGCACTGGAAAAATTGCACCTTTTCTGGACACCTGGTAGCTCTCGGTCGGCAGGCCGATCTGGGTGATCGGTCTGCCGATCATGGTGGTTCGGCCTGCCGAACATGAAGGTTCGGCCTGCCGGCAGAGCACCAAAATTTCTGCCCCACTGTCGGCCTGTCGGACCGTACGTCCGGCCTGCCGATCTGTGACCTTCGGCCTGCCGAACTGTGAGGTCTGGCATGCCGACCGAGCAGAAAACCCTCAATCCAGAAAATACAATTTTAATGCAATTCATCAATTTTATTTTCAACAATTCAAAAATATAAAATTAGAGACTCAGGAAATACCTGGAGGCGCCATCATCAATCTTTAAGTTCCGACTTCTCGTTCCGTCTTCTCCGAATAATTATTTAATTACAAAATTCTTACAAATTAAAAATTAAATAATAATTCCTAGACGGAGATGATAGTCCGCCATCTAATTACATGAAAAACTTAGATACACATTCTAACCTCTAAGGAACCATAACCGGTATTAATTAATTAATAAATAATTAAACAACAATTTAATCAACCATAATTAATTAATAAACATTCACCATATAATCCATGACAACATATATATTATATAGAAACCTAGAGTGCCATCTCTCTATAAAATTTAATTCAAGCATTGGAGAGATTAAGATCACAAAATTTATGCATATAACATGATCACAAACTTGCAAATTTATGTAAAAACCTCGGCTCTGATACCAATTGTTGGAAACAAAGTGCGCAGCGGAATTTTAAAATTTTTTCATCAGAGTATTTTCCAAAACACAAGTTTGACATGTTATATGTATAAATTAAACAGATCTTACTAACCTCAGTGTGCCGAAGAACCTCTACGACCTGTGTAGAGAAGTAACGTTCCAGAAGAGCCTCAACCAACTGGTCTTCTTTGCTATTCTCTATCCACAACCGGAGTGAGTGTGGGCTCACACGTACAGCTCTTCCACCGGTGACTCTCCTTCCAACCAATAGAGAGAACCCAAAGCTAGTGTTCGTGATTTGTGAACAAAAGCTCTCAGGGAGTTTTTAGATGTTCACTAGAAGAGTATCACTCTTAATCTCTCAAATTGATCTTAGTAAATCATTAGACTCACTCCCTTTTTATATCAGATTAGGTCTCAAAAATCGAAACAGAATCAAGTTCGGATCAATATCTGATAAGATACGCGTGAAAAATGCGTAATCTTAACTGTCGCGGTCGGCATGCCGAACTGTGTGATAGGCAGGCCGAACTTTCTGATAGGCAGGCCGAACTGCCGAGAAAAAATCTCCGCGAATCTTTTATTTTCCACCCGAGATTCTAAAGGATAAAGTCTCAGTTTTGATTCAAATAGCCCAATAGAAAAGATATCTGATCAAAACAAACTTTATCAAGATAATCTCTAAGAAAATAAATCAATTCACAATAATTCTACAAGTTTATCTTGTTCTAATTATCCAAAATTAAAACAACCGATAAACAGACAAGAATTATCCGAACGCCATAATTCAACAAGTTCATCTTGAACTAATTTCTTACATAATTAATTCAACCGATAAACAGACATGAATTATTTGATTCTTATAAATTTTAAACCAATCTGATAAATCCGACATAAGTCAACAATTATTGGAAAAGCACGCCGTGTCGTTACAGGATTTTGTGAGCTAGCAAAGGGGACCAAAGTGGACCTATAAAGTTCAAGCTCATGATAATTATGAAACCCAATATCCCAGATATACATTTCACAATTATCAACTCCAACGCTACTCCACTAAAAGCTTGGAGCTGCACTCTCAAACTTTATAGAATTACGAAGCTCGTGTACCTAAGTCTCCATGACATATCATAGTGTATCGCATCCCCATATGATCATCCATAATCGGCTTAAGGACAAGTTCTGTCTTACCTTCCCGATTATTTTTATCTTACGTTCCATTGTCTCACCATTAGAAAACTTACCATCCAAAGATAGTATACCATTCGGTTACACCTATGTATCCAAATGGTTGAGCGCTCCAGTTTTCCAATTACAGGACAACGCATATAAGAGGATATCATTACTCCTAAAGAGGAGCTATGGATTCCATATCTATGAATAACAAGTCTATGCTATCAAGAGTCATGCCTCCAATGTACCGGCATGCATGCCACTATAGAGATGTGGGAGTCACCCATTGGTACATCAAAAGACACAAATCGAGACAACGGGCCCATTATTCATCTCAGGATTAAGATACAATACAAATGATTGTCTAAAGTGAATCAATTTGCCAAGACAGAATTATTAATCCAAATCAATTCACTTTATGTCCCGATCCAACACATCGTCACCTATGACAACGCGCCAATGTTTCTATTCACGGAGTCCAACTCCGATGGCCAAGACAAACCATCTCCCAAAAGGGATATAGACAACATAACAATCTTTACATGAATAAAGTGCCCAACTTTATTCCCTCGATTGCGGATCATATATTTTAGACCATCACCTTAAGAGTCGTGTCTACCGCATAATCATCCCATCATATGCCCAACTCTTAAGGTTTAGACTGACAGTCTCAGACTACTGTTTGCTTATCATACATTCAACAAATATGAACGTAAAGAGGACAATATTTGGTATATATAAATGAATAAATTCTTTATTGATAAAAATGTCTCCAAAAACGTATTACATTTTTACTCCTTAGAGCATACATGTCTAACATAAGCAAGATTCCCAACTTTCTTAATAATTTCAAAGGGACCATCGTACCTTGGAAGAAGCCCACGATGCACTAATATGCTCCGTTTGGCCGTCGGTATGTTGGAAGAAGCCAACTTTCTTAATAGTACTGTTGCCTTCCTTCTTTCCGTCTTGTCTTAATAATTCCAATAGAGCATTAATATGCTCCTTGGAAGAAGCCAACTTTCTTAATAATTCCAATAGAGCATTAATATGCTCTGTTTGGCCGTCGGTCTATGGATGGTTAGCCATAGAAAACTTTAAATCAGAACCTATCAAGTTAAAGAGAGCCGTCCAAAAATTACCAGTGAACCTTGAATCATGATCACTGACTATGTCTTCAGGCACACCGAACTATTTCACCACATTCTTGAAAAAGAGCTCTGCCGCCATGATAGCTGAGCACTCATGTGGGGCTGCAATGAACACTGCATACTTCGAAAACCGATCTACGATGACCAACACTGACCACATACCTTGGATTGAAGGGAACCCCATAATGAAATCCATAGATACTGATTTCCATGGCTTTTCTGGCACCAAGAGTGGCTGTAATAGTCCTGCTGCCTTCCTTCTTTCCATCTTGTCTTGTTGGCACCCCAAACAAGTCTTCACATATAGTTCAACATCCTCCGCCATGTTGGGCCAATAATAGCTGCGGGTTAGGAGTGCCATCATCCATTTTCTCCCCGGAGGTCCTACCCATTGAGGGTCATGCGTCTCCCGTAAAAGTTCCTGTCTCAAGCCACCCGAGTTTGGAATAAATAATCGATTACCTTTGGCATAAAGGAGTCCGTCATCTTCTAAATAACGCCTCACTACTCCTTCTCGCACTTCCTTCTTGAGATGAACAAAGGCTTGGTCCACCTCAGCTTGCTGTTTCACTTGATCAAGAAAAGTTGACTACACTGCCATCAATGCAGCCACATAGTCCTGCACCTCCCTACGACTCAAGGCGTCAACGACTTGGTTTTGTTTGGCTGGTTTATGTTCCCATACAAAGTCAAATTCTGCCAGGAATTCCTGCCATCGAGACTATTTTGGGGTTAACTCCTTCTGGGTCTTGAAATAAGTGTCTGCCACATTGTCCATCAACACTTTGAACTTCCTTCCCAGCAAGTAATGCCTCCAAGTATCAAGGTAGTGCACCACTACCGTCATTTCCTTCTCATGGGCTGAATACTGCTGCTTAGCATCCTTAAGCTTCCTACTTTCATAAGCCACAAGGTGGCCATCCTACACGAGCACTCCACCAAGAGCTCGGTCTGATGCATCCATGTGTACCTCAAATGGAAGCACAAAATCTAGCAATCGCAAGACTGGTTCTGAGGCAACTGCTACCTTCAGCTTCTCAAAGGCTTCTTGGCATGTGTCTGTCCATGCCCACTTTTGCTCCTTTCTCAGCAAATCTGTCAAAGGGCTTGCCTTCTTTGAATACTCTTTGATGAACTATCGATAGTAATTTGCCAAACCAAGAAAAGAACGCAAGTTTGGCACCTTCGTTGGTGCAGGCCAATCAATAATTGCCTTCACCTTGTCCTCATCTATCCGAATATTGCCTTCGGAAATCCAATGGCCCAAGAATTTGATTTCTTGCCTGCAAAACTCACATTTTTCTTTCTTCACAAATAACTCGTATTCTCTAAGCCGTGAGAATACTTGCTGCAACTGATTAACATGATCCACCAAGGATCCCAAGTAAACAACAATATCATCCAAATAAACAACCACAAACCGATCAAGAAATTCATAGAGTACCTCGTTCATTAAGTTGCAAAAAATGGCAGGGGCATTGGTTAAGCCAAAAGGCATCACCAAAAACTCAATTGAACCATACCTCGTCACACTTGCCAACAGCCTAACCGTAGGTCCCGCTTTCTGAAGTATGACGCACCTGCCAATCGGTCGAACAAATCCACTACATTGGGGACTGGGAACTTATTCTTGACAGTCACCTTATTAAGGGCCCAATAGTCTATGCACATCTACAATGAGCCATCCTGCTTCCTCTGAAACAGCACAGGGGCACCATAAGGGGCTTTTGATGGTTGTATGAAACCGACATTCAGCAACTCGTTAAGCTGACTCCTCAGCTTGACCAACTCTGATGGGGCCATCCGATAAGGGGCTTGGGCTGGCAGCCTGGCACCTGGCTCTAGCTCGATCTTGTGGTCCACCGCTTGCCTCGGTGGTAATTCCTTTGGCAGCTCTGAGGGCATCACGTCTGAGACCTGCTCCAACACCGTTGCAACTTCGTTAGGCACCTCCACGACCAATTGGTTTGATTTCCACGAGGACTGCAACGTAAGTAATCTCGCCCTTTTTCACCCCATTTTTAAATTGCTTAGCCGATTGCATCTGTAACTTACTCTCGACCTGTCCAGAGAGGTTAGCGTGAATAAAACAACGAATTCATTCCTCATTTACTAATATACCCGACAGATGAGGCATGATTGTTGCCTTGGCTTGAACAAAGAAATTAATCCCCAAGATCAACTCAAAATCATCCAAGGCTGTGACGGTAAGATTTATCTGTCCCTCCCAAGCACCAACTTTGAGGGTCGTTGTGGCCACACCTTGGACCAGAGTAGCACCTGAGTTTATCTCCTTGATTTTGCATGGACTCTGGTTTACCACTAAACCCAACTTGTCCACCATTCTATTGGAAAGGAAGTTGTTGGTCGCTCCTATGTCCAACAAAGCTCTTACGGTCTTCCCATTTAGTTGCACCGCTGCATACAAAAGACCCCTACTTGGGGTTGACTTAACTGTTGAAACCGTATTAAGGAGTTGGAGAGGGTTCACCCATGAAGTGCTAGATCCACCTGCATTCTCCTCTCCTTCGAACTCTTGAATAACATTTAATCTTTCTCGCTCTGGGTATTTCTTGGCCATATGTGGTCCCCCACAAATAAAATAGCTAGCTTCCTTCTTGCGTCCCTTGGACTCGCCTTGTTCAGTTGTCTTTTTGCCCTTCCCTTTGGATTTCTTAAAATCCTTAGAGGGGCCTTTACCCTTTTTGCCTTCCTGACCCTTCTTTTTGTCACTAATTAAGGCAGTTGGGGTGGGTCTAAAGTCGACTAAGCCCTTCACAGTAGCAATGGCTGAAGGACGGTCCTTCACGCCTTGTCTCCGCAACTTGGCATGTGCCCACACTTGCAAGCCTGATAGAAAGTTGAATAGCTTGTCTGCATCGGACAAATCTTTGATGTCCAACATTAAAGAACTGAACTCCCACACATACTCTCGAACAGAACTCGTCTATCAAAGTTTCTTGAGTGCTTCTCGTGCAATCCATGCAGTATTGCACGGGAGGAACTAATCCTTTAGTTCCTTCTTTAACGTTTCCCAATACTCTATCGGAGGTTTGTCAGCCCTTGTCTCTCCCGACATCTGGGTCTGCCACCATAGTTTAGCATCACCAGATAAATACATGCTAGTTATGGTTGCATTACGGCCACCGTTTAACGCCTTAAGTTCTGGAACTTTGATCTTCAAAGGAGCCTCATCCAGGGCCTGAGGGGTTGCCACTGCCCTCTTGAGAATACTTATCTCATCAGTCTCTTCGAGTTTTCCTTCACCAAGTGAATTATGGTGATGAAGTCCTGCATCATGGAGGAAAACCGCTCTTCCATGTCTCGCAAAGTGTCAGACCGAACCGTGTTTAAGGCTGCCATTTGCTCGATTGACATGCCACCTACACCGCAAGACTCACAGCTTCGTCGCATTGAGGATTCCCGATGAAGTCCTCTAAGCGACTAACACTTTCAACCAACTCATTCATTGTAACGATTCCAAGAATGTCTATCATTCTCGGGTTTGATACCAGTTGTCATAGGGGCCAAATTTTTCATCGAAAGTCTGCCACTGTGTGGTACTAATCCACCCGAGCTAGTCAGCCTATCCAAGTGTTTAACCACGATGATCCGATAATCAAAAACATAAAACCAACTTACGAAAACCACTTTTCAACCTTTTATTAATTCACAAAAGGAATACAAGTTTTGACTCACATGGATCACCACAACACTCACTTCGTCACTTGTGAGTTGGTGTCTTAGGACCTCACTATTTATAGACAAAATTTACAATGTGTGGCTGACACCCCCAACCACTAAGTATCAACTTTGGGACACTATGCATGCTAATAGCCACGTTACAGTGACTTCCACAATTCTCGAGCGAAGACTTAGCCCTTGGCACGCCACCCATGACTGGGCAACTCTCTGGTCGATCCACGTTCACCCACGACTTAAGCCCACGTGCCTTTAGAATCTAGCCGTTGTGGCCATGTTTCAGAGTTAGCTATTGAGGCCACCTGCTTCCGCGAATCATGTGCGCACCACTTGCATACGTGGGCTGAGAGTTCGCTCGCTCACCCAACAGCTCACGCACTTCTGCATGTTCCCTTTTCTGCAGGGCCTTGTCTGAACCGAGACTCAGCCCGCACTCAAGCCTTGCCTGCCTATGTCTTTGTCCACTTGCTTCCCCTGAGTTTCTCACATGCTTGTCTGCACGCCCATGTGCACGTCTCACTGCCTGTCTGAGATGCTCCCGCGCTTGTCCTTATGCTCGTGCGCCTGTCCGAATGGCCAAGCATGCGCACCCACCTGCGTGCACATTTCTTGCCTGACCCACATGCATGGCCAAGGCCACCTTATGCCTGCATGCTGACCCTTTGGGTCTTGTCCGAACCATGCAAAGGAGGTTACCACATGCCCCCTTGCCTCGGACATGGGCCACCCACATCCAAGACTTGCCACCACTAACTTAGTTTGAAGTTTGAGGGTCTAACAAACCACCCCCACTGGATGAAGCCGACACCCTGAGGTATTCCTACACTTCTTTCTGAAATTGCCACATGGTAACGTCCCGCTCCCAAGTAGCACTGTTCTCCTCTTCACCCTTCTATTTCACAAGAAAATCAGTCTGTCGATTCTTCCTACTCATGCCCATTGTTCGATGGTCAAGGATCTTTTCCACCATTTTGTCAAATTGTTTTCTGATAGTGGGCGGAGCCCTCTTCGCCTGTTGCCTTTCGTTCAACAAGTCCTCCTTGTAAGGCTTTAGAAAACTCACGTGGAACATTGGGTGCACTTTTAGTCGAGGTGGTAGCTTTAATCTGTAAGCAACATTCTCAACGTTCTTAATAATTTCAAAGGAATCATCGTACCTTGGAAAAAGCCCATGATGCACTGCTTTGCTGCTTATCTTCTTCCAAATCTATGGGGTCAATTTCAGCAACACCATGTCACCAACATTGAACTCGACTTGGTGCCTATGCTGATCAGCATACTTCTTCATGCGCCTGGCTGCTTTCATCAAACTGTCTCGGGCCAGTAGTATCAACTCCTACTTCACTTTCGCAAAGCGATAGGCTGCTAGACAGCTAACTCGCCCTTTGGAATGTGCCACCTCCAATGGGGACAGAGGCTGATGTCCGAATGCAAGCTCTAATGGACTCATTCTGGTTGTAGAACTTCGATGTAAGTTGTAGGAGAATTGGGCCACATCAAGTAAATCTAGCCAATTCTTTTGACTCGTTCAGACATAATGCCTTAAAAATTCTTCAAATAGAGCATTAATACGCTCCGTTTGGTCGTCGGTCTGTGGATGGTTAGCCGTAGAAAACTTTAACTCAAAACCTATCAAGTTAAAGAGAGCCGTCCAAAACTTACCAGTGAACCTTGAATCATGATCACTGACTATGTCTTCAGGCTACAATGAACACTGCATACTTTGAAAACTGATCTATGACGACCAACACTGACCGCATACCTTGGATTGAAGGGAACTCTGTAATGAAATCCATAGATACTGATTTCCATGGCTTTTCTAGCACCGGGAGTGGCTGTAATAGTCTAGCTACCCTTCTTTCTGTCTTGTCTTGTTGGCACACCAAACAAGTCTTCACATATAGCTCAACATCCTCGTCCATGTTGGGCCAATAATAGCTACAGGTTAGGAGTGCCATCACCCGTTCTCTCCCCGGATGTCCCGCCCATTGAGGGTCATGCGTCTCCCGCAAAAGTTCCTATCTCAAGCCACCCGAGTTAGAAATAAATACTCGATTACCTTTGGCATAAAGGAGTCCATCATCTTCCCAATAATGCCTCACAACTCCTTCTCGCACTTCCTTCTTGAGATGAACATACGCCTAGTCCACCTCAGCTTGTTGTTTCACTCGATCAAGAAAAGTTGACTGCACTGCCAGCAATGCAGCCACATAGTCCTGCACCTCCTTGCGACTCAAGGCGTCAACGACTTGGTTTTGCTTGCCTGGTTTATGTTCCCACACAAAGTCAAATTTCACTAGGAATTCCTACCATCGGGCCAGTTTTGGGGTTAACTTCTTCTAGGTCTTGAAATAACTGTTTGTCACATTGTCCGTCAACACTTTGAACTTCATTCCCAGCAAGAAGTGCCTCCAAGTGTCATGGTAGTGCACCACTGTCGTCATTTCCTTCTCGTGGGCTGAGTACTGCTGCTTAGCATCCTTAAGCTTCCTACTTTTATAAGCCATAGGGTGGTCATCCTGCACGAGCACTCCACAAAGAGCTCAGTCTGATGCATCCATGTGTACCTCAAATGGAAGCTCAAAATCTGACAATCTCAAGACTGGTTCCGAGGCAACTGCTACCTTCAGCTTCTCAAAGGCTTCTTGTCGTGTGTCTGTCCACACCCACTTTTGCTCCTTTCTTAGCAAATCTGTTAAAGGGCTTGCCTTCTTTGAATACCCTTTGATGAACCGTCAACAGTAATTTGCCAAAGCAAGAAAAGAACGCAAGTTTGACACCTTCGTTGGTGCAGGCCAATCAATGATTGCCTTCACCTTGTCCTCGTCCATCCGAATATTGCCTTTGGAAATCCAATGGCCCAAGAATTTGATTTCTTGCCTGTAAAACTCACACTTTTCTTTCTTCACAAATAACTTGTATTCTCTATGCCGTGAGAATACTTGCGGCTAGTGATTAACATGATCCACCAAGGATTCTGAGAAACAACAATATCATCCAAATAAACAACCACAAACCGATCAAGAAATTCATAGAGTACCTCGTTCATTAAGTTGCAAAACGTGGCAGGGGCATTGGTTAAGCCAAAAGGCATCACTGAAAACTCAAATGAACCATACCTCGTCACACAAGCTGTCTTGGGCTCATCCCTCTCGGCTATCCACACCTACCAAAAGCCTGACCGTAGGTCCAGCTTTTTGAATTATGATGCACCTGCCAATCGGTCGAACAAATCCACTTCATTGGGGACCAGGTACTTATTCTTGACAGTCACCTTATTAAGGGCCCGATAGTCTATGTACATCCGCAATGAGCCATCCTGCTTCCTCCGAAATAGCATAGGGGCACCATAAGGGGCTTTTGATGGTTGTATGAAACTGACATTCAGCAACTCGTTAAGCTGCCTCCTCAGCTGGACCAACTCTGACGGGGCCATCTGATAAGGGGCTTGGGCTGGCGGCCTGGCACCTAGCTCTAGCTCGATCTTGTAGTCCAACGCTCGCCTCTGTGGTAATTCCTTTGGCAGCTCTAAGGGCATCACATTTGAGAACTGCTCCAACACCGCTGTAACTTCGTCAGTCCCGTCCACGACCTGATCCGGTTTGATTTCCACGAGGGCTACAACGTAAGTAATCTTGCCCTTTTTCATCACATGTTTAAAATGCTTAGCCGACTGCATCTCTAACTTACTCTCGACCTGTCCAAAGAAGTTAGCATGAATAAAACAAGGATTTCATTCCTCATTTACTAACATACCCGATAGAGGAGGCATGATTGTTGCCTTGGCTTGAATGAAGAAATCAATCCCCAAGATCAACTCAAAATCATCCAAGGCTGCAATGGTAAGATTTATCTGTCCCTCCCAAGCACCAACTTTAAGGGTCGTTGTGGCCACACCATGGACCAGAGTAGCACCCAAGTTTACCGCCTTGATTTTGCATGGACTCTGGTTTACCACTAAACCCAACTTGTCCACCATTCTATTGGAAATGAAGTTGTTGGTCGCTCCCATGTCCAGCAAAGCTCTTACGGCCTTCCCATTTAGTTGCACCATTACATACAAATGACCCCTATTTGGGGCTGACTTAACCGTTGAAACGGTATTAAGTAGTTGGAGAGGGTTTACCCATGAAGTGCTAGATCCACCTACATTCTCCTCTCCTTTGGACTCTTGAATAGCATTTAATCTTTCTCGCTTTGGGCATTTCTTGGCCATATGTGGTCCCCCACAAATAAAATAGCCAACTTCCTTCTTGCGTCCCTTGGACACGCCTTGTTCAGTCGTCTTTTTACCCTTCCCTCTGGATTTCTTAAAATCCTTAGAGGGGCCTTTACACTTTTTGCCTTCCTAACCCTTCTTCTTGTCACCAATTGAGGCAGTTAGGGTGGGTCTAAAGTCGACTAAGCCCTCCGCTGTAGCAATGGCTGAAGGAAGGTCCTTCACGCCTTGTCTCTGCAACTCGGCATGTGACCACGCTTGCAAGCCTGACAGGAAGTTGAATAGCTTGTCTGCATCTGACATATCTTTGATGTCCAACATCAAAGAACTGAACTCCAGCACATACTCTCGAACAGAACTCGTCTGTCGAAGCTTCTTGAGTGCTTCTCGTGCAATCCATGCGGTGTTGCACGGGAGGAACTGATCCTTTAGTTCCTTCTTTAACGTTTCCCAATCCTCGATCGAAGGTTTGCCAGCCCTTGTCTCTCCCGACATCTAGGTCCGCCACCATAGTTTAGCATTACCAGATAAATACATGCTAGTTATGGTTCCCTTTTCACGATCTGGAATATGAGCGGCCTTGAAATACTGCTCCATATCCCATAAGAAATTCTCTAGTTCTTTGGCATTATGGCCATCATTGAACGCCTTAGGTTCTGGAACTTTGATCTCCGAAGGGGCCTTATCCATGGCCTGAGGGGTCACCATGGCCCTCTTGAGGATACTTATCTCATCCTCTAGTCTCTTCGAGTTTTCCTTCACCAAGTCAATCATGGTGATGAAGTCTTGCATCATGGTGGAAAACTGCTCTTCCATGTCTCGCAATGTGTCAGACCGAATCGTGTTTAAGGCTGCCATTTGCTCGGCCTGACGTGCCACCTGCACCGTAAGACTCACCGTATCATCGCTTTGAGGATTCCTGATGAAGTGCTCCAAGCGACTAACTCTTTCATGCAACTCATTCATCGTAACGGTTCCATGAACGTCCGCCGTTCTCGACTCTGATACCAGTTGTCACAGGGGCCAAATTTTTCACCAAAAGTCTGCCACAGTGCGACACTAAGCCACCCGACCTAGTCAGCCTACCCAAGTCTTTACCCACGATGATCCGATAATCAAACACACAAAACCAACTTCCAGAAACTACTTTCCAACCTTTTTTTAATTCACAAAAGGAATACAAGTTTTGCCTCACATGGATCACCACAACACTCACTTCGTCGCTTGTGAGTTGGTGTCTCAAGGCCTCACTATTTATAGACAAAATTTACAACTCACCTCCAGCCACTAAGGATGAACTTCGGAACACTATGAATGCTAACAGCCATGTTGTAGCGACTTCCACGATTCTCGGGCGGGGACTTGGTCCTCTGCATGCCACGTGTAGCCTGTTAACTTCCAGTCGCCTACTAATGCACAAACATGGGCCACGTGGGGCATAGTCATGGTCTAGCCGTTGGCTGGGCAACTCTCTGGTCGATCCACGTTCACCCACGACTTACACTCACGTGCCTTCAAAATCTAGCCGTTGTGGCCATGTTTCAGAGTTAGCTGTTGAGGCCACCTGCTTCCGCGGATCGTGTATGCACCACTCGCACAAGTGGGCTGAGAGTTCGCTCGCTCACCCAACAGCCCACGCACATCTGCACATTCCCTTTTCTACAGGGCCTTGTCTGAATAGAGACTTAGCTCGCACTCAAGCCTTGCATGGCTGCGTCTTTGTCCACTGGCTTCCCCCGAGTTTCTCCCATGCTTGTCCGCATGCCCACGCACATGTCTCACTGCCCATCCGAGATGCTCGCATGCCTTTTTGAATGGCCACGCATGCGCACCCACCTGCGTGAACATTTCTTGCCTGACCCACATGCATGGCCAAGGCCACCTTGCCTTGGACATGGGCCACCCACATCCAAGATTTGCCACCACTGACTTAGTTCGAAGTTCGGGGGTCTAACAGTAGGCCACTATCCTACCATCAAAAGTTGATAGGGCAAAAATTTGAATGATGCGTCGCCGGCACAATGGCCATGCGATCCGTCGAGTTATCATGAATCATTAGAGCTACAGGTAGAGCATACATTGACCTTTTATCTAATAAATGCATCCCTTCCAAAAGTTGGGGTTTGTTGCATGTATTAGCTCTAGAATTATACGGTTATCCGAGTAGCAGGTACCATCAAACAAACTATAATTGATTTAATGAGCCATTCATAGTTTCACAGCCAAAATTAGTTCGTACTTACACATGCATGGCTTAATCTTTGAGACAAGCATATGACTACTGGCAGGATCAACCAGGTAACATTCCTCTGTGACTTCATACCAAATGAACCCAATGGTCAATAAGGTAACTATAGTCGTTCGTGTCGAGGGACTAGATTCGGAACAACCACAGGCCAAGGCCCTTTGTCCTTATAATATTTCGCATCCGAGAGCACAAGCAAAGAACCATGGACCAAGAAAGCCACCTCAAAAGGATTGCTTCAGGGCCATAGTGAATGCTTCAACATCCACCTTGAGACCGCAGGGCCACAAGGAGGAACAAGGCAACCAAACAAAGCTTTCCACACCGGTAGGCAACATAGGAACCAAGGGTCACGCCCAACGACGCATATTATTTGCTCTTGGGGCAAATTGAAACAGGGTGATGTGTCAACAGTTCGTTGCCCAAGCAAGGAGCCTGCCAACACGCTCAACCCAAACACCACTCACATGCCAATTACGTACGCTAGACACAACACCACCAAACACGCCCGCAAACCCCATTTAAAACGAGGCCCACGAATGCATCAAGAGGCACCATGGCCGCACTACTTGACATGAGAGCAATATCTTAATCAAGGCAACCAAGCTTCCCCTCGCAAAGCCAACAATCAACCATGACATTAGCACATAGCGACCAAGAACTGCCCATAATGGGCTACATATCTTGGAGGCAACAAGCCTTTTAGTGGCCTCTTGATTGCCCAACGAGGGTCAGCTTTCCCATTGAGGTAACAAAGTCCACACCAAGCCAACAATGTCAACTTGGCGAGGATCAAATTTGCCCCACCCTGCACATGCACAACGGGGCCAAGCCATTCCAACTGAGGCAACCAAGCTTCCCCACGCCATGGCAACGCATGACGAGGTCAACATCCTAATCGAGGCCAACATAGCTTCCCCACGTCAAGCTAACAATCCACCATTGCAATGCATAAAGCATCCAAGAGACACCCAACATGGGCAACATACCATGGACACAAGCATCGCAATGACTTCTTGTTGAAGAGACGAGACTCAGCTCCTTAGACCACCGCCGCCATCTCCTCCGTCGTCGTCGTCGTGGTAGCCAATCGTCACCTGACGGCGACTCGAGCCGGCCTTGCCCATGAGCCCCTATGCACCCCACAACAAGGCCCAAGGTGTGCACTAGTGTGGGCACACAAGGTGTCGACAGGCGTGGGGGGCATGGGGGTAGGGGGGGTGGACAGACAGCCCCCCCCTAAAGAGCTTATTAAGCTTTTTTATGTCCAGTAGGAAGAGACATGAAAATTCTGAGGAGGTATCATGCCCCTAGAGAATTCTATACTTCGTATTTTGAGGAGATTTTTTGTATGAGTGCTTAGAAAAATGTGATCTTGCTAATGGATATTTTTCTAGAATTTTTTTTTACATTTAGCATTTTTTTTATTTTTCAACGGCAAGAAATTGAAAAAATCATAAAAAATAAAATATAAATTCAATTGGTAATATTTTGTTGGGTTTTGTTCTAAAAATTAGGTATGATTTTTAGATGAAATAACATGAATGAGTTTAGTGGATGAAAGTTTCAAAATTTTTGAAAAACTTAATTTCGGCCCTTCCATGCACATGATGGGCACCAGGGCCGCGTATGGGGGACCTGGGCCACCCCTCATCCGCGCACAGGGGGCCTTGGCCACGCCCATCCTCTAGGGGGCCCCCGGCCCAGGCCTTGCACATGCGACCTTGCTGACGCGGGGGGCCTCGGACATGCCCCATCCGCGCGCGGGGTGCCTCAGTCAAGGCCTTACGCATGCTTGTCCAAGGCCTTATGCCCACGGGGGGCCTCACATACGCTCGAGGATGGTGCCAAGGCCACGGGCGTGCCAGAGCCACACGCCAATCCTCACACGGGGGCCTCAACCATGCCCCATCCGCGCGCTAAGGGCGTCATCAAGGGTGGGCAAAGTCCCACGTGGCATTCATACGCATGCAGGGTGGCCTCATCAAGGGTGTTAGGCCAATAGGGGGGCCTTGTTCCAAGCTTAGGCTCGTACCATGCCATAATAAGCGTGTGTGGGCTCGGGGTGCCCGGGCAAGGGCCCTTGTGGCCTCGCGGCGTGGCGAACGGGTCGTGAGGGCATAACTTCTCGCCTGGGTGTCCAATTTGTGCGCATGAGGTGTTATTTTTGCACAAATTTTTGAGATCTATGCATCCAGGGCGTTGGTTTCTACTTATTTTCCTTAGATTTTTAGGCTTCCACTTAACACGTCGGTTAGGGACCTGTGCTTGTCGTGTTTGAGCACTAAACGCCGTGTAACAAGCATATACAAGTCCCAACGAACGTAGTCACCCAAACACAATCAGGAAATCAGTCTTTGATGTGCACAAACCATCACTTGGTTAACATATCCATCAGGAATCGAACACCTAACGATTTGGAAGTTTTAAGTTAAGCGTGATGACACTCTTGGGACTTGTGGTTAGTCGGGTGAGCAATTAACGTCGCGTAACAAGCATGGTTTGATCGCTTTGTAAACCATCACCAATGTATTGTTGTCTGCAATAACGGCCTACTCGCTCTTTCAACTTGTGGGGCGCCTCATCCATGGCAAAAAAAAGAGGCCAACACTTGGAAGACTATAAAACTTTGTATTTTATTTTGGCCTAGGAGGATACTTGGTAATGCTTATTTCCTGAAACTCACAAACACTGGACAAATTTTTCGTCATGCACTGGGTCTCTGCTACCACGGCTTGGACCCCCGTGGGGTTGTCTCTACAACTCGGGCAACTTATCTTTAACACCTTGTGGGGTTATGCCCTCGATCCACATGGGGCGCACCATTGCCAGTGTTCACAAACTTCGCTCCCCGATGGTTTACAGCACTTAGAAATTTTTTCGTTCAAGTCTTGGCCCATGTGGGACGCCTAAGCCTCTGTGGCTATACGGGGAGAAAAAGATAGAACTGGGGGAGGGACGAATCGAAGCAACATAGGGATGAATCTTAGTGGATCGTGGCAGCAAGGCCACTCTGCCACTTACAATAACCTGTCACATACTTAAGTCGTCTGCAAAGGATTCTACCCGCTGCTCGGTAGGAATTGTACTTCAAGGCCACCCACACGGCACCAACGACACGTGCCTTTGGGGGCCGAGGCCCCTACTATAGGTCAGCAAATAGGCAATGGGCACAAGTGTTGCTTATAGTCCTGATTCTAACTTAGAGGCGTTCAGTCATAATCCAGCACACGGTAGCTTCACGCCACTGGCTTTTCAACCAAGAGCGATAACCAATTGTGTGAATCAACGGTTCCTCTCTTACAAGGTTGAATTACTATCGCAACACTATCATTAGTAGGGTAAAACTAACTTGTCTCACGACGGTCTAAACCTAGCTCACGTTCCCTATTGGTGGGTGAACAATCCAACACTTGGTGAATTCTGCTTGGCTGCCACAATCCAATTATCCCTGTGGTAACTTTTCTGACACCTCTAGCTTCAAATTTTGAAGGTCTAAAGGATCGATAGGCCACGCTTTCACGGTTTGTATTTGTACTGGAAGTCAAAATAAAACAAGCTTTTACCCTTTTGTTCCACACGAGATTTCTGCT
>CM046351.1:7352755-7397755 GCA_025403435.1 Artocarpus heterophyllus
CATCTGTGTTCGGGGGGACTCGGCCATGCCCATCCGTTGTGGGGCCCCTAGCCCAGGCCTTGTGCACGCGACCTTGCTCACACGGGGGGCCTCAGACATGCCCCATCCACGCGCGGGGTGCCTCTGTCAAGTTCTTGCGCATGCTCGTTCAAGCCTTGCGCCCACGGGGGGCCCTCGGCCATGGCCTTACGCGCACGTGGGGCCTCACACACGCACCATCCACGCGTGGGGGTCCTCAACCAAGGCCTTACTCGTGCCAGGGCCACACGCCTATCCTCGAACGGGGGCCTCAGCCATGCCCCATCCGCGCGCTAAGGGCATCGTCAAGGGTGGGCAAAGCCCCACATGGCGTTCATACGCCCGCAGGGTGGCCTCGTCAAGGGTGTTAGGCCAATGGGGGGGCCTTGTTCCACGCTTAGGCTTGTGCCACACCGTAATAAGCATGTGTGGGCTCGGGGTGGCCCGGGCATGGGCCCTTGGGGCCTCGCGGCGTTGCGAACGGGTCGTGAGGGCATAACTTCTCACCCGGGTGTCTGATTTGGGCAAATGAGGAGTTTTTTTCACACAACTTTTTGAGATCTACGCGTCCAAGGCATTCGTTTCTACTTATTTTCCTTAGATTTTTAGGCGTCCTCTTAACAAGTCGGTTAGGGACCTGTGCTTGTCGTGTTTGAGCACTGAACACCGTGTAACAAGCATGTACAAGTCCCAACGAATGCAATCACACAAACAGATTGCCACACAAGATTTCTGTTCTCGTTGAGCTCATCTTACGATACCTATGTTATCTTTTAACAGATGTGCCACCCCAGCCAAACTCCCCACCTGATAATGTCTTCCGCCCCGATCGGCCCGCCGCGGTGGGCCTTGTGTCCAAAAAGAGGGGTAGTGCCCCGCCTCCGATTCACAGAATAAGTAAAATAACGTTAAAAGTAGTGGTATTTCACTTTCGTCGTTTTTGGCTCCCACTTATACTACACCTCTCAAGTCATTTTACAAATTCGGACTAGAGTCAAGCTCAACAGGGTCTTCTTTCCCCACTGATTCTGCCAAGCCCGTTCCCTTGGCTGTGGTTTTGCTGGATAGTAGACAGGGACAGTGGGAATCTCGTTAATCCATTCATGCACGTCACTAATTAGATGACGAGGCATTTGGCTACCTTAAGAGAGTCATAGTTACTCCCGCCGTTTACCCGCGCTTGGTTGAATTTCTTCACTTTGACATTCAGAGCACTAGGCAGAAATCACATTACGTGAGCATCCACAGGGACCATCGCAATGCTTTGTTTTAATTAAACAATTAGATTCCCCTTGTCCATACCAGTTCTAAGTCGACTGTTCTACGCCTGGGGAAGGCCCCCGAAGAGGCCATTCCCAGTCTGTCCCTCGGCCGACACCCGATGAATCGCTCTCACCGCATGAGCAGCTCGAGCAGTCCACCGACAGCCAACGGGTAAAAGACTAGGACCCTCGTGCCCAGCCCTTAGAGCCAATCCTTTTCCCCAGGTTACGGATCCATTTTGCCGACTTCCCTTGCCTACATTGTTCCATCGACCGGGCGTGGGAGGCACTCGGTCCTCTTGATTTTGAATGGTCATTAGGGGCGCACCAAACCCCACGCGATGTGTTGTGCTCTTCCAACCGTTGGACCCTACCTATGGCTGAGCCATTTCCAGGATGGGCAGGCTGTTAAACAAAAAAGATAACTTTTCCCGAGGCCCCCGCCGACGTCTTCGAACTGCCTAACGTTGCCGTCAGCCGCCACGTCCTGGTTCAGGAATTTTAACCTGATTCCCTTTCAAAGCTCGCGCTTGTTGCACTATCAGATGGGCTTCCCCCGTCTCTTAGGATCGACTAACCCATGTGCAAGTGTCGTTCACATGGAACCTTTCCTCTCTTTAGCCTTCAAAGTTCTCATTTGAATATTTGCTACTACCACCAAGATCTACACCGACGGGTGCTCTGCCCGGGCTCGCGCCCTAAGTTTGACAGCGACAGTCACTCCCTCCTACTCATCGGGGCCTATCTCTTGCTCTGGCGTTCGTGTATAGGTCGCGTGCTTTAGCACCATCTATTTTCAGGGCTAGTTGATTCGACAGGTGAGTTGTTATACAATCCTTAGTGGATTTCAACTTCCATGACCACCGTCCTACTGTATTAATTGATCAACACCCTTTGTGGGATCTAGGTTAGCGCGCAGTTGGGCACCGTAACCCGGCTTCCAGTTCATCCCGCATCGCCAATTCTACTTGCCAAAAATGGCCCACTTGGAGCTCTCGATTCTGTGGAGTGGCTCAACAAAGCAGCCACGTCGTCCTACGTATTCAAAGTTTCAGAATAGGTCGAGGGCGTTGCGCCCCTGATGCCTCTAATCATTGGCTTTACCCGATAGAACTTGTCCGCGGGCTCCAGTTATCCTAAGGGAAACTTCAGAGGGAACCAGCTACTTGACGGTTCGATTAGTCTTTCACCCCTATACCCAACTCAAACGAACGATTTAAACATCAGTATCGCTGCGGGCCTCCACCAGAGTTTCCTCTGGCTTCGCTCCGCTCAAGCATAGTTCAACATCTTTCAGGTCCCGACAGGCACGCTCTCACTTGAACCCTTCTCAGAAGATCAAGGTCAGTCGGTGGTGCAACCCGTGAGGGGATCCTACCAGTCAGCTTCCTTACACCTTATGGGTTTACTCGCCTATTGACTCGCACACATGTTAGACTCGTTGGTCCATGTTTCAAGCGAGACAACGCGTAGATGCTGATGCCAGGAGCATGCAGATGCGGAAGCACGCTAAGACAACGCGCGTTGCCTTCCATGATTGTGGGAACGATGTCTCAACAAGCATATCGATAGCCGAAGCTTGGGCCACGCCCACAATAAGCAATAGTCTGTGCCCTGAGTCGATCGACAGACCGGCTCCCCCCGTTCCACATCCGATCGAGGCACATCACCGGCCCCCATCCGCTTACCTCCTGACAATTTTAAGCACTCTTTGACTCTCTTTTCAAAGTCCTTTTCATCTTTCCCTCGCGGTACTTGTTTGCTCTCGGTCTCTCGCCAATATTTAGCCTTGGATTGAATTTACCGCCCGATTTGGGCTGCATTCCCAAACAACCTGACTCGTCGATAGTGCCTCATGGTACGACAGGGTCCGGGCACGACGGGGCTCTCAAACTCTCTGGTGTCCCCTTCCAGGGGACTTGGGCCCGGTCCATCACTAAGGACGCTTCTTTAGACTATAATTCGAGAGCCGAGGGCACTCGATTCTCAACTTGGGTTGTCCCCAGTTCGCTCACTGTTAGTAGGAGAATCCTTGTAAGTTTCTTTTCATCTTCTTATTGATATGCTTAAACTTAGTGGGTAGCCTCGCCTGACTTAGGGTCGCGTTGCAAGCACCTACGTTGGGGTGCATCAGGGTCAAGTTTGTAAAGTCTCTCGATGCTTTTGTCTAGAGAATGTGGCAGGGCACCAAATGATCGACGACCACCTATTGCCATAGCAACCGTGACCGAGGACTCAAATTTAGGCCAACCGCAAGTCAAGGCCCATGAAAGGCCATCATCTGCCACTCGTAGTACCTATGCACCATATGGATAGTGTCAAAGAGATTTAGGGGGGCAACGGTGTATGACGCCCAGGCAGACGTGCCCTCGACCGGATGGCTTCGGGCACAACTTAAGTACAAAGACTCGATGGTTCATGGGATTCTGTAATTCACACCAAGTATCACATTTTGCTACGTTCTTCATCGATGCGAGAACCGAGATATCCATTGCTGAGTCATTTTTAGACCTAAACGAAACACGACACATCTGCTGCAGCAGGCACCAAATCTGGGGCCATAGTAGAAGCTCGTTTCTTTATGTTTGCTTGACGCATTCCACGCCGGGGTTGGTTAGTGGCTGGGGATGCATGGCAAAGCCACATTCACTCGGCATGGGGGGTTCAAGGTGCATATGACTACCCTTGCCCCCAATTGTTGTGAACCTGTTCGCGGGTCTTTCTGCTAGGCAGGTTTCGACAATGATCCTTCTGCAGGTTCACCTATGGAAACCTTGTTACGACTTCTCCTTCCTCTAAATGATAAGGTTTAGTGGACTTCTTGCGACATCACGAGCAATGAACTGCCCAAGTCGCCTCGATCCGAACACTTCACCAGACCATTCAATTAGTAGGAGCGACAGGCGTTGAGTACAAAGGGCAGGGACGTAGTCAACGCGAGCTGATGACTCGCGCTTACTAGGAATTCCTCGTTGAAGAGTAACAATTGCAATGATCTATCCCCATCACGATGAAATTTCAAAGATTACCCGGGCCTGTTCGCCAAGGCTATGGACTTGTTGAATACATCAGTGTAGCGCGCGTGAGGCCCAGAATATATAAGGGCATCACAGACCTGTTATTGCCTCAAACTTCCTTGGCCTAAGCGGCCACAGTCTGATACGAACCACGCCAAGAACTGACGCGACCCTAACCGAAGTTGGTTTCCAAGATCAACTTTCTAACCGGTTTTGGATGGAACCGCGACCCAATGCCCAACAAGAAGCACGAACCTTGGTATGTGCGGACGCCACAATCAGCTATGGAGGGACTGATTGATAAGTCTTGGTAAGTGAGGACGCCACAATCAGCTATGGATGGACTGATTGATAAGTCGATGAACGCCACGGAAATTTCCGATAAGTTCGAATAGTTCGTTTAGGAACTAAAGAGAATTAAACCTCAAAATTATGTGTTATTACTTGTCTCCATTGATTGAAATTCGTTACAATTATATAGGGGTTCCTATGCGAATTTTCAGCCCCTAATTCCCATGGAAATTTCGGGAAACTCAATTAACAAAAGTCAAATCTAGACTAAATAAGGAAAGTTCCCTTAATGGCTTAAAAGCCTTACAATAATAGAAATACCAGAAACGGAAAAAAGGAAACTAGACATTAAAAGGTCAAAACTAATTCTTCTCGCCATGTGTCGCCTCAAAATGGGAAAGTAACTGAAATGGAAATTACTCAATCCCTTCTATAGCTTGAATCACGCATTTATTGGTCTGATTTTCGCATGCAATTCCCTCAATGGGCCTCCATGCAATGGCTTGAGCCCAAGTTGCTTGAATCAGCCCAATAAGCGTTTCTTTGAACTTCTTCGCACGAGCTCTCGTAACTGGACCAATGGGAACTTGAATTGGATCTGAAAAAGTCTCCCACGTGCTCTTGCTTGTGCTAACGATGTCCTCATCATTCCCCTCCTCTTGAAAAGGATTTGTCCTCAAATCATCGCCTGCATCAAAAGGACTTAGGTCAGAAACATTAAAGGAGGCACTTACACCATACTCACCTGGCAAGTCTAGCTTGTACGCATTATCATTGATCCTTTCGAGAACTTGAAAAGGACCGTCCCCTCTAGGCAATAGCTTGGATTTCCTTTGTTCCGGAAACCGTTCCTTGCGTAAGTGCAACCACACCCAATCACCGGGTTCGAAGACGAGCTTGTGACGCCCTTTGTTGGCTTGTTCAGCATATTGTTTAGTCCTTCGCTCGATGTTGAGTCTTGCCTTCTCGTGTATCTGCTTAACAAGATCAGCTTTTCTTTTTCCATCTAAATTCACATGCTCAGACAAAGGTAATGGCATTAAATCCAAAGGAGTTAAAGGATTAAAACCATAAACAATTTCAAACGGTGAAAATTGTGTAGCAGAATGAACAGATCGATTATAAGCAAACTCAACATGTGGTAAACACTCCTCCCATGTTTTGATGTTCTTTTTAATGACAGCCCTTAACAAAGTGGACAAGGTTCTATTCACAACTTCTGTTTGACCATCGGTTTGAGGGTGACAAGTAGTTGAAAACAATAGCTTAGTCCCTAACTTAGCCCACAAAGTCTTCCAAAAGTAGCTTAAGAACTTGGTGTCCCTATCAGAAACAATTGTCCTAGGCATACCATGAAGTCTCACAATTTCCCTAAAGAACAAATCAGCAACATTGGAAGCATCATCTGTCTTATGGCATGGAATAAAATGAGCCATCTTTGAAAACCTATCCACAACCACAAATATTGAGTCTCTTCCCCGTTTAGACCTAGGCAAACCTAACACAAAATCCATCGAAATATCAATCCAAGGTTCACTAGGTATTGGTAAAGGGGTGTATAAACCATGGGGCTGCACTCTTGATTTAGCCTGCCTACAAGTTACACATCTACCACAAAGCCTCTCAACATCTCGTTTCATATGTGGCCAATAGAAGTGTTCCTGCAACATAGCTAAAGTTTTCACTAGTCCAAAATGTCCCATCAATCCTCCCCCATGGGATTCCCTCACTAGCAAATCTCTTAATGAACAATTAGGCACACATAATTTATTCTCCCGAAACAAGTATCCCTCATGCCTAAAGTATTTACCACTAGCAGATCTCTCACAAGCTTGATACTCAGTACGAAAGTCATGGTCATCAGCATATAACTCTTTAATGTGTTCAAAACCCAGTAGTTTAGCATTAAGAGTTGAGATTAAGACATACCTGCGAGAAAGTGCATCGGCAACGACGTTTTCCTTACCTTGCTTGTAGCGAATGACATATGGAAACGTCTCTATGAATTCTACCCAACGAGCATGCCTCTTGTTCAGCTTGTGCTGGCCCTTCAAGTGTTTCAGGGACTCATGATCAGTGTGAATCACGAACTCCTTAGGCCATAGGTAGTGCTGCCACGTCTCTAATGCCCGAACCAATGCATACATCTCTTTATCATAAGTTGGGTAATTAAGAGTTGCCCTATTCAGCTTCTCACTGAAATATGCTATTGGTCTCCCTTCCTGCATTAAAACAGCACCAATTCCAACACCTGAAGCATCACATTCAATCTCAAAAGTTTTGGCAAAATTAGGTAAAGATAACAATGGAGCATTTGTCAACTTCTCCTTGAGTAGCTGAAATGCCTTTTCTTGCTCTTCTCCCCATCTAAACCCAACATTCTTTTTTATCACTTCAGTCAGTGGTGCGGCTATAGTACTGAAATCTTTCACAAACCGCCGGTAGAAACTAGCAAGTCCATGAAAACTCCGTACGTTTCCCACACTAGTTGGACTCGGCCATTCCTGGATGGCTCGCACCTTTTCTTCATCAACCTGTATACCTTGAGCACTAACAACAAAACCAAGAAACACAAGCTTATCTGTGCAAAAGGTACATTTCTTGAGGTTAGCATACAACTTTTCCTTCCGCAAAACATCTAAAACAAGTTTCAAATGTTCAATATGTTCGTCCAAATTGCTGCTATAGATAAGGATATCATCAAAATAAACAACAACAAATTTTCCAATAAAAGCTCGCAAAACATGGTTCATTAAACGCATAAATGTGCTGGGCGCATTGGTTAAACCGAAAGGCATTACCAACCACTCATACAAGCCTTGTTTTGTTTTGAAAGCCGTCTTCCACTCATCTCCCTCTTTCATGCGAATTTGATGATATCCACTCTTTAGATCAATTTTAGAAAACACACAAGCACCATGCAATTCATCTAACATGTCATCCAAGCGAGGAATGGGATGTCGATACTTTACCGTGATGTTGTTGATGGCTCGACAATCAACGCACATCCTCCAAATCCCATCTTTCTTAGGCACAATTAAAACGGGTACGGCTCATGGGCTCATGCTTTCTCTCACGTGTCCCTTCTCCATCAACTCATTTACCTGCCGTTGGAGTTCCTTTGTCTCCTCGGGATTACTCCTATAGGCTGGTCGGTTTGGGATTGTAGCTCCAGGTATGAAGTCGATTTGATGTTCAATCCCGCAGATTGGAGGTAAACCTTGTGGTGTTTCCTCGGGAAAGATATCCTCAAAATCCTGCAAAAGAGAAACAACAGAACTATGCAAGGTGGAATCAAGATCGTTAGTGTTTAATAACGCCTCCTTGTACATGAGTAAAATCATCGGCTGATTAGAAAACAAAGCTCTTCTCACATCACTCTTGCTTGCATAAAAGTTTGTTTTTCTCTCTACTTTTCTCTCATTGGCTGATTGTGAATTTTTTCAGCTCTCTCAATTTTCTCTCCCTTGCTCTCTTTGCTCTCCTTTTTCTCGGCCATCTCTTCTTTTTTTCTCTCACTGGCCGAACTCTCTCTCTGCACTCCCACTCTTGCTTTTTCTTCGCTCTTTATTTTTTTATCACTTTCTCTCTGTAAGCTCACTTGGTCTTCATAGACCTGTTTTGGTGTTAACGGAACAAGAGTGATCGTCTTTTGATTGTGAACGAATGAGTACTTGTTGGTGAAACCATCATGCTTAACTCGCCGATCAAATTGCCATGGTCTGCCTAATAACAAGTGCCCAGCTTTCATCGGAACCACATCGCACAAAACTTCATCTTCATATCTTCCAATGCGAAAAGGAACTAACACCTGTTTATGCACCTTTACCTCACCAGTATCATTTAACCATTGCAATTTATATGGCCGAGGATGCTTAATTGTTGGCAGCCCTAACTTCTCTACCATGGTTGTGCTAGCAACATTAGTACAACTCCCACCATCAATAATCACACTACATACCTTGTTTTGGACATGGCACCTAGTGTGGAAGATGTTTTCCTCGTTGCACCTCTTCATCTTCTTCTTTGGCTTGCACACTTAAAGCTCTCCTTGTGACCAACAATTCTCCTTGGACAGCGCACTCCTCATCGTCGGCATCCTCTAATGAAGGCATAGAATCATTGTCCGAATCTTCCTCGGTTTCAATGTCTCCATTGTCCCGCATCACCATAACTCGTTTGTTCGGACATTGGCTTGCCATATGACCCCTGCCTTGACATTTAAAACATTTAATATCACGAGTCTGAGTAGTGGAAGAATCGGATTTACCTTGATTCCCATGGCTGGCCACCTCTTGTTTTTGCTCGATCTTTGGCTTGGGGTTGGATTGCTTCTCATCCCTCTTCCATTGGTTGGTTTTCCAAGCCGATGTATTCGGGTTTTGGCTTGGACGTGTGCTACTGCCCCTCCTCATAAGTTGATTCTCAATTTTAATAGCCATGTGCACCATGTCCTCCAACTCCACATAATGTTGCAACTCAACGGCATTGTGAATATCTCGGTTCAAGCCCGCCAAAAACCTTGCCATTGTAGCCTCCCGATCCTCCTCTATATTAGCCCGAATCATCATAACCTCCATCTCCTTATAGTACTCCTCTACACTCCGGTTGCCCTGCTTAAGGTTTTGTAGCTTGTTGTACAACTCCCGGTAGTAGTAAGTTGGCACAAATCGCTTTCTCATCACCGTCTTCATCTCTTCCCATGACTCAATAGGTCGCTCTCTATTTCGTCTCCTGTTTATAACAAGCTGATCCCACCAAGTAATAGCATAATCAGAAAATTCAATTACAGCCAATTTTACCTTCTTCGCCTCGGAATAGTAGTGGCAGTCAAAGATGAACTCCATTTTCTTCTCCCATTCTAGGTACGCTTCTGGATTGGATTTGCCTTGAAATGATGGTATCTTCATTTTTATGCCTCTCAGACTATCATCTTCCCTGTTCCTAACTCCTCTATCCCGTCCAAATCTTCGGTGACTACCCGCTGAATCTTCTCCTTCGTCAAACTCTTCCCCATCATTCCTATAGTAGTCATCAACCTCTCCTCTAACCGGAACCCTTTCTCGCCTTCGCGCATGAGGAACATGTTGTGGCTGTTCCACACGTGCATTCTCTATCCGGTCTATCCTCTCATGAAGCTGTCCTATCTCTCCCCTCAACAATCGCCTCATCTCCCCCAACATTGCTTCCATAAGAAGTTTTGGGTCTGCTGCACCCGAGGTACCCTCATTAGTGTTCTTGCTGTTGTTTGACATTTTCCAAAGGACCTTACCACACTCCCTTACGTGTTTCACTCGTGAAATGGTTCACTCAATTTCACTCGTGTTTGCACTCAATACTTTCGGCTTTTGTCCACTCAAATGCTCTCGCCTCTATGCCTTTTTCCACTCTTTAATTCTCACTCAGTTCCTATAAAACTAGTCAAATCAATATCAAAAATTTCCTTGACAATTCACAAATAGATTACCAAAAGACAAGACTATAACTGGAACAAAGAATTTAGGCTTTCAAAATCACACCCAAAAGGAACAAAATTTCAGCAAAAATTTTTTTGGTCTATGCAAGGAATTCAGTTTTGGATTCCTTAAACAATGAATAACAAGAATCTGAAATAAAAATTTAAGAAAGGTTTCCAGACTCTTTTTTTTTTTTTTTTTTTTTTTTTTTTCGGATCCTCTTGTTTTTCTTCTTTTCCTTTTTTTTTTTTTTCTTTTCGTTTCTTTTCTTTCTTTCTTTCTTTTCTTTTCGGATCTTTTTTTTTTTTTTAACCGACTTTGATAATGGAAATCAAAACTCACGAACAATTGAAACAAACAAAAAAAACTAAGAGAACGGATAAGCAAAACCTGATTAGAACCTCGCTCTGATACCAAATGATACGAACCACGCCAAGAACTGACGCGACCCTAACCGAAGTTGGTTTCCAAGATCAACTTTCTAACCGGTTTTGGATGGAACCGCGACCCGATGCCCAACAAGAAGCACGAACCTTGGTATGTGCGGACGCCACAATCAGCTATGGAGGGACTGATTGATAAGTCTTGGTAAGTGAGGACGCCACAATCAGCTATGGATGGACTGATTGATAAGTCGATGAACGCCACGGAAATTTCTGATAAGTTCGAATAGTTCGTTTAGGAACTAAAGAGAATTAAACCTCAAAATTATGTGTTATTACTTGTCTCCATTGATTGAAATTCGTTACAATTATATAGGGGTTCCTATGCGAATTTTCAGCCCCTAATTCCCATGGAAATTTCGGGAAACTCAATTAACAAAAGTCAAATCTAGACTAAATAAGGAAAGTTCCCTTAATGGCTTAAAAGCCTTACAATAATAGAAATACCAGAAACGGAAAAAAGGAAACTAGACATTAAAAGGTCAAAACTAATTCTTCTCGCCATGTGTCGCCTCAAAATGGGAAAGTAACTGAAATGGAAATTACTCAATCCCTTCTATAGCTTGAATCACGCATTTATTGGTCTGATTTTCGCATGCAATTCCCTCAATGGGCCTCCATGCAATGGCTTGAGCCCAAGTTGCTTGAATCAGCCCAATAAGCGTTTCTTTGAACTTCTTCGCACGAGCTCTCGTAACTGGACCAATGGGAACTTGAATTGGATCTGAAAAAGTCTCCCACGTGCTCTTGCTTGTGCTAACGATGTCCTCATCTCTAAGAAACTGGCCGCAGAGGGTATCCTCCACATAGCTAGTTAGTAGGCTGAGGTCTCGTTCGTTAACAGAATTAACTAGACAAATCACTCCACCAACTAAGAACGGCCATGTACCACCACCCATAGAATCAAGAAAGAGCTCTCAGTCTATCAATCCTTACTATGTCTGGACCTGGTAAGTTTCCCCGTGTTGAGTCAAATTAAGCCGCAGGCTCCACTCCTGGTGGTGCCCTTTTGTCAATTCCTTTAAGTTTGAGCCTTGTGACCATACTCCCCTGGAACCCAAAAACTTTGATTTCTCATAAGGTGCCGGTGGAGTCCTAAGCAACATCCGTCGATCCATGGTCGACATCATTTATGGTTAAGACTAGGACAGTATCTGATCGCCTTCGAGCCCCCAACTTTCATTCTTGATTAATGAAAACATCATTGGCAAATGCTTTCGTAGTTGTTCGTCTTTCATAAATCCAAGAATTTCACCTCTGACTATGAAATACGAATGCCCCCGACTGTCCTTGTTAATCATTTCTTCGATCCCGAAGGCCAACAGAATAGGTGTAACACCTGCCTATTTTTATGTAATGAATTACGTTAAGTTAGTAACGACGTTAATGATATTTTATTAATAACTTATGATATATGTAATGATATATGATGTTAATGTTACTAACTTTTATGTCAAGTTTTATAACAGGTGCCGACCGCATGGAATCGTTGTGCTCAAGTGTTCATGATTATTTTAATGTATGTTTAATTATGATGGATGATGAATTGAATATTTTAATGTATGGCATTTAAGGACAGTTCGGCAGGCCAAACTTTTAAGATCGACAGGTTGAACATTTTGCCCGAGATCGACAGGCCGAAGAAATCCGTCGGCAGGCTGAACTTGGTGGAACCGGCAGGCAAAGGGGAAAATAGGCAGGCCGAACACGGCTGACGAGCAGTCAGCAGAAATCTCTCCAAAATTATGGCTGAGTTAATTACATTAATTGGATGATTTAATGTGATTAATTGGCATAATAATGGAATGATTTTATCAGTCAAGGAAATTAGGGGTTTGACTTTGCATTGATTTGTGTTAATTTAAATGGTTTCCCATTTAAATAGGGCAAAACATGGTAAGTGATGAGTGAGAGTTTTGACTTTCCTTTTCCTTCTTTCTCTCCTTCGTGCCAATTGCCACCTCACAATCAGAAATTCTGACTTAATGGAGGGACTTAATGAAGGGCAATGAATTTCATTATGATTGTTACGTTAAAAAAATTTTAACGTTTTCCTTCCTTAGATTTTTCTCTCAACTTCTCACTCTTCTCTCCTTCATTTCTGAGACGTTTCTCATTCATTTCTCATTTCCTCTCTTCCTCTTCTCTTCTCCATGCATTTCACTTCCTTTTCTTTCAAAAATTTTCTGCAAGAAAATTTAAAGAAAAGTCATATTTCGTTGGTTAAAATTCAAGGGTTTTGAGAAGAAAATTTTCAAGGTACGGACTCGTTTCTTGTGTTTTTGAAAAGAATTCTCCTCCTTAAACCGTCTACAATATCTTTCTTTAGGTATTGTATTTGTTCCAAATTTTTAATATGTTATGCATATATGTGTTATGAGATGATTTTTTTTTTTAAGTTTCATGTCTTCTCGGTTTTTATGATAAAATAAGAATTTTCTATCTTCTACCCCTCACAGTAAATATTATTGTTTAATCTTGATGTATGAAAAATGTAAAGATATTCAAGGGGTAAATATGATGTTTTTCGTGAAAGTTGTTAAGAATGTGCATGTATGATATATGATGAAGGTATTTTATGTTATTTTTAAGAAAACTATTTTAACAATGTTATTTCTGGATTTTGTTTATGAATTGTTATTTATGTTTAAGTGATTTTATGATAATAAAATAATTTTATGCATGATAATATGATGATTGTATGAAGTTTTAAATTAAAATATATGTATTTTAATTGTTCAAAAACGTTTTATTTAAAAGATAATTTTGTTTAAAATGTACGGTTTGTTTTTATATGCTTAAGGTAATTTTTATAATTTAAGAAAAATCATAATAACATGTTTATGTGATGACAATGTTTATGGTTATGAATTATGTTTGTAATATGAGATGAATGTATGTATATGAGAATGTTATATGAATGGATGATTTACGCTATGATGTTAAGTATTGATTTTATTGTGTTTTAAATGGAAAAATTACATGAACACACAAAGCAACGAGCACTTCGAGACTGCGACGTCGTCGCCAAATAATTTTAAGGTTAAGTAAGCTAGTTGTTAAGGTAAGTACATTCTCACCTGTAACATGACATGTTTTTACAAGATTTGATGTTATGTTCATAATGATATTCATGATGATTTTATGGATATTTTCCTTAAGAATTTCTATGAAAGATTTTCATGATTTTAAGTTGTGCATGATGATTTTGGCATGTTTCAAAGTATGAAAATTATGTATATACGTATCACCTAATAAGTGTTGCACACCAATGATATGAAATGAAATGTTATGATGTCATGTTTGGTTTTGGGTTAGCTACCCTTCTCCTCTCATGACGGCACGCCTATGATGATGTTTATGGTGCAACACTTGGGCCCTTAAGATAAAATGAAATTAGTTTTTAAATGATGAACGCAATGAAAGATATGTTCCATGAAATTGTGCTTAAGGCATTTTATGATATGATGACAATGATGACGATGATGTTTATGAAATATTTTAATTTGTGAGAATTATATGTACTTACTAAGCATTAGCTTAATCATGTTTTATATCATGTTGCAGATAAGTGTAAGAAAATCATGGAATAGGTGGAGGACATGGGAAGGAGTGTGAGCACTAAGCATGATGAATTGTAAACAAAAGCACGCCAAGAAGAACTTTCTTATGTTTTAATTAAGTTATATATTTTGGAACATATTTTTATGTTAAGTTTTAAGAATACTTATATTATGGTTTTATAAGTTATTTTATAATTTTTTAATGAATTATGAACTTCCGCAATATTTTATGAAAAATTGGTTTGTTTTAAAAATTAAGTTTTTCTCAAAGATTTTGGCTCGGTCGGCCTGTCGAAGTCTGAAAGTTTGGCCTGCCGATCATGTTTTCGGCCTGCCGAACGTTGATAAGTTTTTAGGTCTGAATTGCAAAGCCTCTGCCGGCCTACCGGTTGAGGGAACTCCGGCCTGCCGATCATGTTCGGCCTGCCAAAGTCCCAAGTTCGGCCTGCCGAACTGTGGGAGTAAATGACTTTTATATGATGTGTTGATTAAGGAGATTGGATGTGATGTTTTTTACAAGTCCTGACTTAACAACTTGATATGCCTATATTATTAAATAAGTTCATGATTAATTTAAAGTATAATTGAATAAATTATGATATGGAATAAGATAAACAATGTTATTTTAAACAATGATAAGTTATATAAAAAAAAATCTAGATGTATGAATGGATCCTGGTTATGTATGTTTAACTATGTTTATATTTGAAAACATTGTATAAGCTATGTAATTACGTTTATGTTTAAGGTTTAATAAGTATGAATGTATGAATGTAACGATATCTATGATGTCCGAGCTAAGGGGCGTTTCAGGCTTTGGTATCAGAGAGATTTTTTTATTACAATTCATATCACCACACGTCCATCCAAGTCCTCCAAGTAAGTATGTTATTAAGTTAGATGTATTGATACAAGTATGATGATAAGATTAAGGTTTGAATGTTTAATGATTAATGATCTAGTAGTGAAAACCTGTATCATAATTGGAAGATCATTTCTAAGACCTAATTATTTTAGGAAATTAACAATGGACGGCCACAGAAGAATGCAGACTCACACCCAAACCAATGAAATACTCATGACAATGATTGCTGAACTGCAAAGGCAGTTGGAAGACCAAAGAAGGGAAATTGCTGCTTTAAGGGCCAACGGCCAGAATGACGAACGTCGAGGCAATGATGAGCCTCTTCCTCCTCTGCAGCCTCAAGTCAACGAAGTCCCAACTCCTGCTGCTGAACCAAGAGCAACTTTTCAGGAACCTCTTCTGGTCAGATGGAAGAGAGTCAAGCCAACAGGCTTTGAGGGTTCTAAGGATCTGCTTGTAGCTCAGGGATGGTTAAAGATGATCGAATCCATCCTAAGACTTATGAATTTCACAGACAATGAGAAGGTCCTCTGTGTCTCGTACTGACTCACCATGGAGGCCTAGATATGGTGGGATGGCATCGAACAGAGCAGGAATGTTGAAGAAATGACATGAGCTGACTTTGTTCATGAATTCAACATGAAGTTCTTCCACATGAATGTCACGAGGAAGCATGATGTGGAGTTCGAGAGTTTACGACAAGGGGATATGTCAGTCACTAATGTGGTGACAAAGTTTGACCAGGTTGCCCGTTTATGTCCAAGGATGGTTATGAATGAAGGTGAAAGGGTCAGAAGACTGATCAGAGCCCTGAGACCATATATTGCTACGATCGTTGATGGGGCAAGTCCGCCAAGGACCCAAGAACAGGTTGTTATGAGGGCTCAACGTGCTGAGTTTCATCTGTCAAAGTTAAGAAGGAACCAGCCTCAGCCCAACCAACAGGCCAACAATGCAAGCAACCAAAACCACCCTCCGCACAGGAACAACAACAACAACAGCAGCAACAACAACAACCATAACTGGAGGAACAATAAGACGAAGGGAAATCCTCCACAACAGCAGGGCCAAGACAATAAGAGGCACAATGACGGTCAGCGCAACAACAATGACAGGGGATTTCAACCGTATGCCAAATGTGGAAAGAAGCATCCAGGGGAATGTCGCTTGGGAACAAACCAATGTTTCATCTGTGGGCATGAAGACCACTTTGTAAAGAATTGCTTCAAGTTGATGAATGCCAATGCTCCACAGAGACCTCCTCGTCAAGCCCAGCTTCATTAGATGCAAGCCTCCCTTGAAGGGCCACTTATTACTCAAGGGAGAATTGAAGCCCCACCGACGAATGCCCGAATCTATGCCATGACAAAAGAACAAGTGGCTGCAGAAGCTTCCAATGTGGTCACAGGTCAAATAACAAGCTTATTTAACGATGCTTATGTTCTTTTCGATACAGGTGCCATGCATTCTTTTGTATCTATGTCATATACTAAGAAGTTAGAGGTTCGATTAGAGCCTATGAGACAGGGATTCACCACGACACTACCCTCTAGGGAAGTGATATTATCCATGCACTGTTTGCGTGTAGTACCCCTATGGATTTCTAATAGGAAACTTTTCGTCAAACTCATTGTGATCGACATGCATGACTACGACAAGATTCTTGGGATGGATTTCCTAAGCAAGTATAATGCATCTATCGAATGCCAAAACGAAAGGTGATCTTCTATCCAGAAGGTGATCAAAAGTTCATTTATGTTGACGAGTCCAGAAAGAAACCCAGCATTTTTTTATCGGCAATGAAATCAAGGAAGTTATTAGCAAGTGGCTGCATGGGCTATCTGGCGAACGTTGTAGACAAAAGCCAAGAAGGAAAGACAAGAATTGAAGATGTGCATGTTGTTCATGAATATGAAGATGTGTTTCTTGATGATCTGTCGAGTCTACCGCCAGAAAGAGAAGTTGAATTCAAGATTGAGCTCGCTCTAGGCACCGATCCAATCTCTAAAGTGCCTTACAGAATGGCCCCGGTGAAATTAAAGGAGCTTCACATGCAATTAAAGGAGCTACTTGACAAAGGTTTCATCAGGCCAAGTCACTCACCATGGAGTGCTCTAGTCTTATTTGTAACAAAGAAGGATGGCACTATGAGACTCTACATCGACTACAGAGAGTTAAACAAGGTAACGATCAAGAACAAGTATCCGTTGCCTCGAATCAATGATTTGTTTGATCACCTCAAGGGTGCATCGGTGTTCTCAAAGATTGATCTACGATCAAGATATCACCAGTTGAATATTAAAAAAGGAGATATGCCCAAGACTGCTTTCAGGTTGAGGTATGGTCACCATGAATTTGTGGTTATGCCTTTCGGTCTGACGAATGCACCTGCTGCCTTTATGGATTTGATGAACAGGGTATTCAAGGATTTCCTTGATAAATTTGTTGTTGTATTTATCGATGATATTCTTGTCTATTCTAAGAATCACGAAGAGCATGAGGAGCATTTAAGGATTGTACTGGAGACTTTAAGAAGACACCAGTTATATGCAAAGTTCTCCAAATGTGAGTTTTGGCTAGATAAAGTGTCATTCTTGGGGCATGTGATTTCAAAGGATGGGATTATGGTTGATCCTGCTAAAGTAGAAGCTGTTCTCAACTAGAAGCAACCGATGAATGCAAGTGAAATAAGGAGCTTCTTGGGTCTAGCAGGTTACTATCGGAGATTCGTAGAAGATTTCTCCAAGATAGTAGCTCCACTCATGAACTTAACTCGCAAGGGAAGGAAGTATGAATGGACGGATGCATGTGAAAAGAGTTTTCAAGAACTAAAGAAAAGTTTAATGACGGCTCCAATGTTGGAAATTCCTGAGGGAAATGATGGGTTCGTAATCCATAGTGATGCTTCCAAGATGGGCCTAGGAGCTGTATTGATGCGAAATGAAAAGGTGATTGCTTATGCTTCAAGACAACTGAAGGATTACGAAAAGAACTATCCTACTCATGACCTCAAGTTAGCAGCAGTCATTTTTGCGTTGAAGATATGGAGACGCTACTTATATGGGGTCCAATGCAAGATCTTCACTGATCACCAAAGTCTGAAGTACTTCTTCACGCAAAGAGACCTGAACATGAGACAACAAAGATGGCTAGAGTTGGTGAAGGATTACAATTGTGAAATCCTTTATTACCCTGGAAAAGCTAACCGAGTGGCTGATGCTCTAAGTAGGAAGTCAGTTGCCACGTTGATGTCTATGCAAGCAATGTCTCCACCTTTAAGGAAGGAAATTCTAGACTTCGGTTTAGAACTTATAGCAGGCCAGCTATCAGCACTCTCTCTTGCTCCGACGATGTATGATGAAATTTGGAGTAAGCAAGATGACGACGTAAGCCTTGTAAGGATCAAGCAAGAAATGAAAGAAGGAAAATGTCAAGAGTTTCGTATTGCGGATGACGAAACTCTGTATCTCAAGGACCGTTTATGTGTTCCCAATGTTGATGATTTAAGGTAAAAGATCTTGGCAGAAATTCATGACACTCCTTACTCTATTCATCCAGGTGCAACAAAGATGTATAATGATCTAAGAGGTAACTTTTGGTGGTTTGGAATGAAACATGATGTTGCAAAGTATGTGAAGAAATGTATGACATGTCAGCAAGTAAAGGCAGAACACCAAAGACCTGGTGGTGAACTGCAGTTTATCCAAATACCATAATGGAAATGGGAAGATATAGCAATGGATTTCATTACCGGTTTGCCTAGATCTATGAATGGCTATGATGCAATTTGGGTAGTTGTGGATCGGCTAACGAAGACGATGCATTTCATTCCCATCAAGATCACTTACTCTATGGAACGGTTAGCGGAACCCTATGTTAAGGAGATTGTACAACTTCATGGGATTTCCAAGTCAATCATCTCAGATCGTGATGGCAGGTTCACATCTAAGTTTTGGAAGGGTGTACAGATTACAATGGGAACCAGGCTTCATTTCAGTACAGCATTTCATCCTTAGACTGACGGCCAAACGGAGAGGACGAACATGATTCTAGAAGATATGCTACGGGCATGTTCTCTTGATTTTAAGACTAGCTGGTGTAAAATGTTGCCGTTAGCAAAATTTGCATACAACAACAACTTTCAGGCGACAATTGGGATGGCACCATATGAAGCACTGTATGGGCGAAAATGCAGGTTGCCTATATGTTGACACGAAGCTGGTCAAAAGAAGTTGATGGAAAGTGTAGATGCTGAAAGAACTGATTTCGTGAATGAAACTTCTGAGATGATAAAGTTGATAAGAAGAAGAATAGAGACAGCACAAAGCCGTCAGAAGAGTTATGCTGACAAGAGAAGAAGACCCTTAGAGTTCGCCATGGGCGAATATGTGTTTTTGAAAGTTGCACCAATGAAAGGAGTTATGAGATTTGGGAGGAAAGGCAATCTAAGTCCAAGATTTATAGGTCCTTTTGAGGTGGTTAAACGAATAGCCAAGTAGCTTATCAGCTGAAGTTACCATCTAAAATGTCTGCAATGCATGATGTATTTCATGTCTCCATGCTCAAGAAGTATGTTCTAGACCCTACGCATGTGATTGAGCTACAAGTGATCGAGATACGTGAAGACTTAAGTTATGAAGAAAAGCCAATGAAGGTACTCGATCGAAAAACCAAGACCTTGAGGAATAAAGAAATTCCATTAGTCAAGGTGTTATGGCAAAATCAGCAAGTTGAAGAAGCCACATGGGAACGTGAAGATGACAAGAGAGCTACGTATCTGCATTTATTCTAAGTTTTGAGGACGAAACTTTTATAAGGTGGGGAGAATTGTAACACCCGCCTATTTTTATGTAATGAATTACGTTAAGTTAGTAACGACGTTAATGATATTTTATTAATAACTTATGATATACGTAATGATATATGATATTAATGTTACTAACTTTTATGTCAAGTTTTATGACAGGTGACGACCACATGGAATCGTTGTGCTCAAGTGTTCATGATTATTTTAATGTATGTTTAATTATGATGCATGATGAATTGAATATTTTAATGTATGGCATTTAAGGACAGTTCGGCAGGCCAAACTTTTAAGATCGACAGGCGAACATTCTGCCCAAGATCGACAGGCCAAAGAAATCAGTCGGCAGGCCAAACTTGGTTTGATTTAATGTGATTAATTAACATAATAATGGAATGATTTTATCAGTTAAGGAAATAAGGGGTTTGACTTTGCATTGATTTGTGTTAATTTAAATGGTTTCCCATTTAAATAGGGCAAAACATGGTAAGTGATGAGTGAGAGTTTTGACTTTCCTTTTCCTTCTTTCTCTCCTTCATGCCAATTGCCACCTAACAGTCAGAAATTCTGACTTAATGGAGGGACTTAATGAAGGGCAATGAATTTCATTATGATTGTTACGTTAAAAAAATTTTAACGTTTTCCTTCCTCATATTTTTCTCTCAACTTCTCACTCTTCTCTCCTTCATTTCTGAGACGTTTCTCATTCATTTCTCATTTCCTCTCTTCCTCTTCTCTTCTCCATGCATTTCACTTCCTTTTCTTTCAAAAATTTTCTGCAAGAAAATTTAAAGAAAAGTCATATTTCGTTGGTTAAAATTCAAGGGTTTTGAGAAGAAAATTTTCAAGGTACGGACTCGTTTCTTGTGTTTTTGAAAAGAATTCTCCTCCTTAAACCGTCTACAATATCTTTCTTTAGGTATTGTATTTGTTCCAAATTTTTAATATGTTATGCATATATGTGTTATGAGATGATTTTTTTTTTTAAGTTTCATGTCTTCTCGGTTTTTATGATAAAATAAGAATTTTCTATCTTCTACCCCTCACAGTAAATATTACTATTTAATCTTGATGTATGAAAAATGTAAAGATATTCAAGGGGTAAGTATGATGTTTTTCGTGAAAGTTGTCAAGAATGTGCATGTATGATATATGATGAAGGTATTTTATGTTATTTTTAAGAAAACTATTTTAACAATGTTATTTCTGGATTTTGTTTATGAATTGTTATTTATGTTTAAGTGATTTTATGATAATAAAATAATTTTATGCATGATAATATGATGATTGTATGAAGTTTTAAATTAAAATATATGTATTTTAATTGTTCAAAAACGTTTTATTTAAAAGATAATTTTGTTTAAAATGTACGGTTTGTTTTTATATGCTTAAGGTAATTTTTATAATTTAAGAAAAATCATAATAACATGTTTATGTGATGACAATGTTTATGGTTATGAATTATGTTTGTAATATGAGATGAATGTATGTATATGAGAATGTTATATGAATGGATGATTTACGCTATGATGTTAAGTATTGATTTTATTGTGTTTTAAATGGAAAAATGGCATGAACACACAAAGCAACGAGCACTTCAAGACCGCGACGTCGTCACCAAATCATTTTAAGGTTAAGTAAGCTAGCTGTTAAGGTAAGTACATTCTCACCTGCAACATGACACGTTTTTACAAGATTTGATGTTATGTTCATAATGATATTCATGATGATTTTATGGATATTTTCCTTAAGAATTTCTATGAAAGATTTCATGATTTTAAGTTGTGCATGATGATTTTGGCATGTTTCAAAGTATGAAAATTATGTATATATGTATCACCTAATAAGTGTTGCACACCAATGTTATGAAATGAAATGTTATGATGTCATGTTTGGTTTTGGATTAGCTACCCTTCTTCTCTCATGATGGTGCGCCTATGATGATGTTTATGGTGCAACACTTGGGCCCTTAAGATAAAATAGAATAAGTTTTTAAATGATGAACGCAATGAAAGATATGTTCCATGAAATTATGCTCAAGGCACTTTTATGATATGATGACAATGATGACGATGATGTTTATGAAATATTTTAATTTGTGAGAATTATATGTACTTACTAAGCATTAGCTTAATCATGTTTTATGTCATGTTGCAGATAAGGGTAAGAAAATCATGGAATAGGTGGAGGACATGGGAATGCGTGTGAGCACTAAGCACGATGAATTGTAACTGAAAGCACGCCAAGAAGAACGTTCTTATGTTTTAATTAAGTTAAATATTTTGGAACATATTTTTATGTTAAGTTATAAGAATACTTATACTATGGTTGTATAAGTTATTTTATCATTTTTAATGAATTATGAACTTTCACAATATTTTATGAAAAATTGGTTTGCTTTAAAAATTAAGTTTTTCTCAAAGATTTTGGCTCGGTCGGCCTGCCGAACATCCTTGGTTGGCTTGCCGAAGTCTGAAAGTTCGGCCTGCCGATCATGTTTTTGGCCTACCAAATGTTGATAAGTTTTTAGCTCTAAATTGCAAAGCCTCTACTGGCCTGCCGGCTGAGGGAACTCCGGCCTGCCGATCATGTTCGGCCTGCCGAAGTCCCAAGTTCGGCCTGCCGAACTGTGGGAGTAAATGACTTTTATATGATGTGTTGATTAAGGAGATTGAATGTGATGTTTTTTATAAGTCCTGATTTAACAACTTGATATGCCTATATTATTAAATAAGTTCATGATTAATTTAAAGTATAATTGAATAAATTATGATATGGAATGAGATAAACAATGTTATTTTAAACAATGATAAGTTATATAAAAAAAAATTTAGATGTATGAATGGATCCTGATTATGTATGTTTAACTACGTTTATATTTGAAAACATCGTATAAGCTATGTAATTACGTTTATGTTTAAGGTTTAATAAGTATGAATATATGAATGTAACAATATCTGTGACGTCCAAGCTAAGGGGCGTTTCAATAGGATCGAAATCCTATGATATTATCCCCCGCTAATGTATACAGAGCGTAGGCTTGCTTTTAGCACTCTAATTTCTTCAAAGTAACAACACTGGAGGCACGACCTGGCCAATTAAGGCTAGGAGCGCATCACCGATAGAAGGGATGAGCCGACCAGTGCACACCTGAGGTGGACCGATCGACCCAACCCAAGGTCCAACTACGAGCTTTTTAACTGCAACAACTTAAATATATGCTATTGGAGCTGGAATTACCGTGGCTGCTGGCACTAGACTTGCCCTCCAATGGATCCTCGTTAAGGGATTTAGATTGTACTCATTCCAATTACCAGACTCATAGAGCCCGGTATTGTTATTTATTGTCACTACCTTCCCGTGTCAAGATTGGGTAATTTGCAGGCCTGCTGCCTTCCTTGAATGTGGTAGCCGTTTCTCAGGCTCCCTCTCCGAAATCGAACCCTAATTCTCCATCACCCGTCACCACCATAGTAGGTGTCACAGGGGCCAAATCTTTCACCGAAAGTCTGCCACTATGCGGCACTAAGCCACCCGACCCAGTCAGCCTACCCAAGTGTTTGCCCACGATGATCCGATAATCAAACACACAAAACCAACTTACAGAAACCACTTTCCAACCTTTTATTAATTCACAAAAGGAATACAAGTTTTGCCTCACATGGATCACCACAACACTCACTTCGTCACTTGTGAGTTGGTGTCTTAGGGCCTCACTATTTATAGAAAAAATTTACAACGTGTGGCTGACACCCCCAGCCACTAAGGATCAACTTCGGGACACTATGCATGCTCAGAGCCATGTTGCAGCGACTTCCATGATTCTTGGGTGGAGACTTGGCCTTTTGAACACCACGTATAGCCTGTTAACTTCCAGTTGCCTACTGATGCACGAACATGGGCCACGTGGGGCGTAGTCATGGTCTAGCTGTTGGCTGGGCAACTCTCTAGTCGATCCACATTTGCGCATGACTTACGCCCACGTGCCTTCAGAATCTAGCCGTTGTGGCCATGTTTCAGAGTTAGTTGTTGAGGCCACCTGCTTCCGCGGATCGTGTGCGCACCACTCGCACATGTGGGCTGAGAGTTTGCTCCCTCACCCAACAGCCCACGCACATCTGCACGTTCCCTTTTCCACGGAGCCTTGTCTGAACTGAGACTTAGCCCGCACTCAAGCCTTGCCTGCTTGTGTCTTTGTCCATTGGCTTCCCCTGAGTTTCTCGCATGCTTGTCCACATGCCCACGCACACGTCTCACTGCCTGTCCGAATGCTCACGCGCCTGTCTGAATGGCCACGCATGTGCACCCACCTACGTGCACATTTCTCGCCTAACCCACATGCATGGCCAAGGCCACCTTGTGCCTGCATGCTGATCCTTTGGGTCTTGTCTGAACCATGCAAAGGAGGTTACCACATGCCCCCTTGCCTTGGAGATGGGCCACCCACGTCCAAGATTTGCCACCACTGACTTAGCTTGAAGTTCAGGGGACAGTAGGCCACTATCATACCATCGAAAGTTGATAGGGTAGAAATTTGAATAATGCGTCGCCGGCACGATGGCTGTGTGATCTGTCGAGTTATCATGAATCATCAGAGCTACAGGCAGAGCCCATGTCGACCTTTTATCTAATAAATGTATCCCTTCCAGAAGTCGGAGTTTGTTGCACGTATTAGCTCTAGAATTAATACAGTTATCCGAGTAGCAAGTACCATCAAACAAATTATAACTAATTTAATGAGCCATTCATAGTTTCACAGTCTGAATTAGTTCATACTTACACATGCATGGCTTAATCTTTGAGACAAGCGTATGACTACTGGTAGGATCAACCGGGTAACATTCCTCTGTGACTTCGTACCAAATGAACCCAATGGTCAATAAGGTAACAAGAGTCGTTCGTGTCGAGGGACTAGATTTGGAACAACCACAGGCCAAGGCCTTTTGTCCGCATAATATTCCACATCTGAGAGCACAAGCAAAGAACCATGGACCAAGAAAACCACCTCAAAAGGATTGCTTTTGGGCCACAGTGATTGCTTCAACATCCACCACAAGGAGGAACAAAGCAACCAAACAAAGCTTTCCACACTGGTAAGCAACACAGGAACCTAGGGTCACGCCTAATGACGCATATTATTTGCTCTTGGGGCAAATTGAAACAGGGTGACATGTCAACAGTTTGTTGCCCAAGCAAGGAGCCTGCCAACACGCTCAACCCAAACACCACTCACACGCCAATTACGTACGCTAGACACAACACCACCAAACACGCCCTCAAACCCCATTTAAAATGAGGCCCATGAATGCATCAAGAGGCACCATGGCCACACCACTTGACATGAGAACAATATCTTAATCAAGGCAACCAAGCTTCCCCTCGCAAAGCCAACACTCAACCACGACATTAGCACATAGCGACCAAGAACCGCCCATAATGGGCTACATATCTTGGAGGCAACAAGCCTTTTAGTGGCCTCTTGATTGCCCAACGAGGGTCAGCTTTCCCATTGAGGTCATGAAGCCCACGCCAAGCCAACAATGTCAACTTGGCGAGGATCAAATTTGCCCCGACTTATGCATGCAAAACAAGGCCAAGCCATTCCAACAGAGGCAACCAAGCTTCCCCATGCCATGGCAACGCATGACGAGGTTAACATCCCAACCGAGGCAAACACAGCTTCCCCACGTCAAGCCAACAATCTACCATTGCGGTGCATAAAGCATCCAAGAGACACCCAACATGGGCAACATACCATGGACACAAGCATCGCAATGACTTCTTATTGAGGAGATCAAAATCAGCTAATCTGAACACCGCCACCATCTCCTCCGCCACCGCTGCTGTGGTAGCCAACCATCACCCGACGGTGGCCCGGGGTGGCCCTGCCCATGAGCCCCCATGCGCCCCACACCAAGGTGCAAGGTGTGCACCTGTGTGGGCACACATGGGGGGCAATAGGCGTGGGGGCCATGGGGGCAGGGGGGGTGAGCAGGCAGCCCCCCCTAAAGAGCTTGTTAAGCTTTTTCAGGTCCAGTAGGAAGAGACATGAAAATTCCGAGGAGGTATCATGCCCCTAGAGAATTCTATACTTTGTATTTTTAGGAGATTTTTGCATGAATGCTTAGAAAAATGAGATCTTGCTAATGGATATTTTACCATAATTTTTTTTAACATTTAGCATTTTTTTTATTTTTCAAAGTTAAAAAATTGAAAAAATCATAAAAAATAAAATATAAATTCAATTGGTAAGATTTTTGTTGGGTTTTGTTCTAAAAATTAGGTATGATTTTTAGATGAAATAACATGAATGAGTTTATTGGATGAAAGTTTCAAAATTTTTGAGAAACTTGATTTTGGCCCTTTCGTGCTCTTGGTGGGCGCCAGGGCCGCGCACGTGGGTGCGCTAGGGGCCTCGGCCACCCCCCATCTACGCACTGGGGGCCTCGGCCACGCCCATCCGCTAGGGGGCCCCCGGCCCAGGCCTTACGCGTGCGACCTTACTCACGCGGGGGGCCTTGGACATGCCCCATCCCCGCGCGGGGTGCCTCGGTCAATGCCTTATACATGCTCGTCCAAGGCCTTGTGCCCACGGGGGGCCCTCGGCCATGGCCTTGCACGCACGTGGGGCCTCACACATGCACCATCCACGCGCGGGGGTCCTCGGCCAAGGTCTTGAGCATGCAGGGCGGCAAGGCCATGCGTGTGTCAGGGCCACACACCCATCCTCGCATGAGGGCCTCAGCCATGCCCCATCCGCATGCTAAGGGCGTCGTCAAGGGTGGGTAAAGCCCCACGTGGCATTCATACGAGTGCAGGGTGGCCTCGTCAAGGGTGTTAGGCCAATGGGGGAGCCTTGTTCCACGCTTAGGCTCGTGCCACGCTGTAATAAGCATGTATGGGCTCGAGGTGGCCCGGGCAAGGGCCCTTGGGGCCTCACGGCACGGCGAACAGGTCGTGAGGGCATAACTTCTCACCCGGGTGTCTGATTTGGGCAAATGAGGTGTCATTTTTCCACAACTTTTCAAGATCTACGCGTCCAAGGCATTTGTTTCTGCTTATTTTTCTTAGATTTTTAGGCTTCCTCTTAACATGCCGGTTAGGGACCTGTGCTTGTCATGTTTGAGCACTGAACGTCGCGTAACAAGCATGTACAAGTCCCAACAAATGCAATCACGCAAACACGATCAGGAAATCAACCTTCGATGTGCACAAACCATCACTTGGTTAACATATCCATCAGGAATCGAAGATGCAACGATTTGGAAGTTTTAAGTTAAGCATGATGACACTCTTGGGACTTGTGGTTGGCCGGCTGAGCAGTTAACGCCATGTAACAAGCATGGTTTGATCGCTTTGTAAACCATCACCAACGTATTGTTCTCCAAAATAATGGCCTGCTCGTGTTTTCAACTTGTGGGGCGCCTCAACCACGGCAAAAAAAAGAGGTCAACACTTGGAAGACTATAAAACTTTGTATTTTATTTTGGCCCAGGAGAATATTTGGTAATGCTTATTTCCCGAAACTCACAAATACTTGACAAATTTTTCGTCACATAGTGGGTCTCTGCTACCACGCCTTGGACCCCCGTGGGGCTGTCTCTACAACTTGGGCAACTTATCTTTCACACCTTGCGAGGTTATGCCCTCGATCCACATGGGGCGTACCGTGGCCAGTGTTCGCAAACTTCGCTCCCCGACAGGTTACAGCACTTAGAAATTTTTTCGTTCAAGTCTTGGCCCATGTGGGGTGCCTAAGCCTCTGTGGCTATACGGGGAGAAAAAGATAGAATTGGGGGAGGGACAAATCAAAGCGACATAGGGCTAAATCTCAGTGGATCGTGGCAGCAAGGCCAGTCTGCCACTTACAATACCCCGCGCGTACTTAAGTCGTCTACAAAGGATTCTACCCACCGCTCGGTAGGAATTGTACTTCAAGGTGGCCCACACGGCTCATCCGCCTCAAGGGCTTCAGCATCGACAGGTGCCTTTGGGGGCTGAGACCCCTACTGTAGGTAGACAAACGGGTGACGGGCGCATGTGTCACTTCTAGCCCAGATTCTGACTTAGAGGCGTTTAGTCATAATCCAGCGCACGGTAGCTTCATGCCACTAGCTTTTCAACCAAGCACGATGACCAATTGTGTGAATCAATAGTTCCTCTCGTACTAGGTTGAATTACTATTGCGACACTGTCATTAGTAGGGTAAAACTAACCTGTCTCATGACGGTCTAAACCCAGCTCACGTTCCCTATTGGTGGGTGAACAATCCAACACTTGGTGAATTCTGCTTCACAATGATAGGAAGAGCCGACATCGAAGGATCAAAAAGCAACGTCGCTATGAACACTTGGCTGCCACAAGCAAGTTATCCCTGTGGTAACTTTTCTGACACCTCTAGCTTTAAATTTCAAAGGTCTAAAGGATCGATAGTCCATGCTTTCATGGTTCGTATTTGTACTAGAAATCAAAATCAAACGAGCTTTTACCCTTTTGTTTCACACGAGATTTCTATTCTCGTTCAGCTCATCTTAGGACACCTATGTTATCTTTTAACAGATGTGCCGTCCCAGCCAAACTTCCCACCTAACAATGTCTTCCGCCCAGATTGGCCCGTCGCGGCAGGCCTTGGGTCCAAAAAAGGGGCAGTGCCTCGCCTCCATTTCACGGAATAAGTAAAATAACGTTAAAAGTAGTGGTATTTCACTTTCGTTGTTTCTGGCTCCCACTTATACTACACCTCTCAAGTCATTTCACAAAGTCAGACTAGAGTCAAGCTCAACAGGGTCCTCTTTCCCTGCTAATTCTACCAAGCCCGTTCCCTTGGCTGTGGTTTCGCAGTATAGTCGACAGGGACAGTGGGAATCTTGTTAATCCACACATGCGCGTCACTAATTAGATGACAAGGCATTTGGCTACCTTAAGAGATCATAGTTACTCCCGCCGTTTACCCGCGCTTGGTTGAATTTCTTCACTTTGACATTCAGAGCACTGGGTAGAAATCACATTGTGTGAGCATCCGTAGGGACCATCACAATGCTTTATTTTAATTAAACAGTCAGATTCCCCTTGTCCGTACCAGTTCTGAGTCGACTGTTTGACAACCGAGGAAGGCCACCAAAAGGGCCGTTCGCAGTCCATCCCCCGGCTGGCATGCAGCGACCCGTTCTCACCGCGGGAGTAGCTTGAGTAGTCCGTCGAAAGCCGACGGGTTCGAGACTGGGACCCTCGTGCCTAGCCCTTAGAGCCAATCCTTTTCCCAAGGTTACGGATCCATTTTGTCGACTTCCCTTGCCTACATTGTTCCATCAACTAGAGGCTATTCACCTTGGAGACCTGATGCATTTATGAGTACGACCGGGTGTGGGAGGCACTTGGTCCTTTGAATTTTCAAGGGCCTCCGTGGGTGCACCGGACACCACATGACGTACGGGCTGTTAAACAGAAAAGATAACTCTTCCCGAAGCCCCCGTCGATGTCTCTAGACTCCCTAACGTTATTGTCAGCTGCCACATCTCTGTTCAAGAATTTTAACCTGATTCACTTTCGAAGCTCGTGTTGGTCGTGCTATTAGACGGGCTTCCCCCGTCTCTTAGGATCGACTAACCCATGTGCAAGTGCCATTCACATGGAACCTTTCCCCTCTTTGGCATTCAAAGTTATCGTTTGAATATTTACTACTACCACCAAGATCTGCACCGACGGCCGCTCCGCCCAGGCTCGCGTCCTAGGTTTTGCAGTGACCGCCGCATCCTCCTACTCATCGAGGCCTGGCTCTTGTCCTGATGGTCGGGTATAGGTCGCGCGCTTTAGCGACATCCATTTTTGGGGAGAGTTGATTCGACAGGTGAGTTGTTACACACTCCTTAGTGGATTTCGACTTCATGACCACCGTCCTGCTGTCTTAATCAACCAACACCCTTTGTGGGTTCTAGGTTAACGTACAGTTGAGCACCGTAACTCGGCATTAGGTTCATCCCGTATCGCCAGCTATGCTTACCAAAAATGGCCCACTTGGAGCTCTCGATTCTGTGGCATGGCTCAACAAAGTAGCCACTCTGTCCTAACTATTTATAGTTTGAGAATAGGTCGAGGGCGTTGTGCCCCCGATGCCTCTAATCATTGGCTTTACCCGATAGAACTCATCTATGGGCTCCAGCTATCCTGAGGGAAACTTCAGAGGGAACCAGCTACTAGACGGTTCGATTAGTCTTTTGTCCCTATAACCAAGTCAGACGAACGATTTTCATGTCAGTATCGCTGTGGGCCTCCACCAGAGTTTCCTCTGGCTTTGCCCCACTTAGGCATAGTTCACCATCTTTCGGGTCCCGAGAGGCATGCTCTCACTTGAACCCTTCTCATAAGATCAAGGTCTGTTGGTGGAGCAACCCACGAGGGGATCCCACCAGTCAGCTTTCTTATGCCTTACAAGTTTACTCGCTTGTTTACTCGCACACATGTCAGACTCCTTGGTTTGTGTTTCAAGACGGGCTGAATGGGGAGCCCGTAGGCTAATGCCAGGAGAACACAAATGCCGAAGCACACCGAGATGACACGCACTGCCTTCCATGATCGCGGGGAAGACATCTCCACAAGCATATCGACAGCCCAGGCTTGGGCCGCCCCCATAATCCGCATCGGTCCATGACTCGAGTCGATCAACGGATCGGCTCTCGCCGTTCTACATCTGATCGAGGCACATCACCGGCCCCTATCCGCTTCCCTCCTAACAATTTCAAGCACTCTTTGACTCTCTTTTCAAAGTCCTTTTCATCTTTCCCTCGCGGTACTTGTTTGCTATCGGTATCTCGCCAATATTTAGCCTTGGACAAAATTTACCGCCCGATTGGGGCTGCATTCCCAAACAACCTGACTCGTCGACAATGCCTTGTGGTACGATAGGGTCCTGGCACGACGGGGCTCTCACCCTCTCCTACGCCCCTTTCCAGGGGACTTAGGCCCGATCTGCCACTGAGGATGCTTCTTCAAACTACAATTCAAACGCCGAGGGCACTCGATTCTCAACCTGGGCTATTCCCAGTTTGCTCGCTGTTACTAGGGGAATCCTTGTAAGTTTTTTTTCCTCCTCTTATACTTAGTGGGCAACCCTGCCTGACCTAGGGTCACGTTGGATGCACCTACGTTGGGGTGTATCGGGGTCAAGTTTGTAAAGTTTCTCGATGCTTTTGTCCAGAGAATGTGGCAGGGCATCGAATGATCGACGCCACCTATTGCCACGACAACCATGACTGAGCACTCAAATTTAGAACAACCGTGAGTCAAGGCCCACAAGAGGCCATCATCTGCCACTCGTAGTCCTTATGCACCATATGGATAGTGTCAAAGGGATTTAGGGGGGCAATGGTGTGGGACGCCTAGGCAGACGTGCCCTTGACCGAATGGCTTTGGGTGCAACTTGCGTTCAAAGACTCGATGGTTCATGGGATTCTACGATCCACACCAAGTATCACATTTTGCTATGTTCTTCATCGATGCGAGAGCCGAGATATCCATTGTCGAGTATCACATTTTAGACCTAAATGAAACATGACACACCTGCTGCGATAGGCACCAAATTTAGGGCCACAGTAGAAGTTCGTTCCTTTATGTTTCCTTTACTCATTTCGCGCCAGGGTTGGTTAGTGGCCAGGGATGCATGGCAAAGCAACACGCACTCGACATGGGGGGTTCAAGGTGCATACGACTACCCCTCGCCCCTAAGTGTTGTAAACCTATTCACGGGTCTTTCTGCTGGGCAGGTTTCGACAATGATCCTTTCGCAGGTTCACCTATAGAAACCTTGTTACGACTTCTCCTTCCTCTAAATGATAAGGTTCAGTGGACTTCTCACGACGTCACGGGCACCGAACCGCCCATGTCGCCTTGATCTGAACACTTCACCAAACCATTTAGTCGGTAGGAGCGACGAGCGGTGTGTACAAAGGGCAAGGACGTAGTCAACGCGAGCTGTTGTTTTACACTTACTAGGAACTCCTCGTTGAAGACCAACAAGGGCAATGATCTATCCCCATCACGATAAAATTTCAAAGATTACCTGGGCTTGTCGTCCAAGGCTATAGACTCGTTGAATACATCAGTGTAACGCGCATGCAGCCCAAAACACTAAGGGCATCACAGACCTGTTATGGCCTCAAACTTCCTTAGCCTAAGCAGTCATAGTCCCTCCAAGAAGATGGCCTCGAAGGGTATCCTCTGCATGGCTAGTTAGCAGGCTGAGGTCTCGTTCATTAACGGAATTAACCAAACAAATCGCTCCACCAACTAAGAACGACCATGCACCACCACCCATAGAATCAAGAAAGAGCTCTTAGTCTGTCAATCCTTACTATGTCTGGACCTAGTAAGTTTCCCCGTGTTAAGTCAAATTAAGCCATAGGCTCCACTCCTGGTGGTGCCCTTCTATTAATTCCTTTCAGTTTCAGCCTTGCGACCATGCTCCCCCTAGAACCCAAAAACTTTGATTTCTCATAAGGTGCCGGTGGAGTCCTATAAGCAACATCCGTCGATCCCTGGTCGGCATCGTTTATGGTTGAAACTAGGACGGTATCTGATCGTCTTCGAGCCCCCAACTTTTGTTCTTGATTAATGAAAACATCCTTGGCAAATGCTTTCGCAGTTGTTCATCTTTCATAAATCCAAGAATTTCACCTCTGACTATGAAATACGAATGCCCTCGACTGTCCCTGTTAATCATTACTCCGATCCTGAAGGCCAATAGAATAGGATCAAAATCCTATGATGTTATGCCATGCTAATGTATACAGAGTGTAGGCTTGCTTTGAGCACTCTAATTTCTTCAGAGTAACAACACTAGAGGCACGACCCGACCAATCAAGGCCAGGAGTACATCGCCGGTAGAAGGGACGAGCCGACCGGTGCACACATGAGGCGGACCGATCGACCCAACCCAAGGTCCAACTACGAGCTTTTTAGCTGTAACAACATAAATATATGCTATTGGATCTGGAATTACCGCGGTTGTTGGCACTAGACTTGCCCTCCAATGGATCCTTGTTAAGGGAATTAGATTGTACTCATTCCAATTACCAGACTCGTAGAGCCTGGTATTGTTATTTAGTGTCACTACCTCCCCATGTCAGGATTGGGTAATTTACGCGCCTGTTGCCTTCCTTGGATGTGGTAGCTGTTTCTCAAGCTCCCTTTCCAAAATCGAACCCTAATTTTCTGTCACCCATCACCACCATAGGTGTTAGACCCCCAAACTTCAAACTAAGTCAGTGGTGGAAAATCTTGGACATGGGTGGCCCAAGTCCAAGGCAAGGGGGCATGTGGTAACCTCCTTTGCATGGTTCAGACAAGACCCAAATGATCAGCATGCATGCACAAGGTGGCCTTGGGCGTGCATGTGGGTCAGGCGAGAAATGTGCACGCAGGTGGGTCCGCATGCGAGCCCATTCAGACAGGCACGCCAGCATTCGGACAGGCATGCGAGCATCTCGGACAGGCAGTGAGACATGTGCATGGGCATGTGGACAAGCATAAGAGAAAGTCAGGGGAAGCTAGTGGACAAAGACACAGGCAAGCAAGGCTTGAGTACGGGCTAAGTCTCGGTTCAGGCAAGGCCCTGCGGAAAAGGGAACGTACAGATGTGCGTGGACTGTTGGGTGAGCAAGCGAACTCTCAGCCCACGTGTACGAGTGGTGCACACACGATCTACGAAAATAAGTGGCCTCAACAGCTAACTCTAAAACATGGCCACAACGGCTTAGTGCCGCACAGTGGCAGACTTTTGGTGAAAAATTTGGCCCCTCTGACAACTAGTATCAGAGCCGAGAACAGCAGACGTTCTTGGAAACGTTACTATGAATGAGTTGCGTGAAAGAGTTAGTCGCTTGGAGGACTTCATCGGGAATCCTCAAAGTGACAATGCGGTGAGTCTTGCGGTGCAGGTGGCACGTCAGGCTGAGCAAATGGCAGCCTTGAACACGGTTCGGTCTGACACATTGTGAGACATGGAAGAGTGGTTTTCCTCCATGATGTAGGACTTCATCACCATGATTGACTTGGTGAAGGAAAACTCGAAGAGACTAGAGGATGAGATAAGTGCCCTCAAGAGGGCCATGGCGACCCCTCAAGCAGTGGATGAGGCCCCTTCGAATATCAAAGTTCCAGAACCTAAGGCATTCAACGGTGGCCGTAACGCCAAAGAACTGGAGAATTTCTTATGGGATATGGAGCAGTATTTCAAGGCCGCTCATATTCCAGAACGTGAAAAGGTAACCATAACTAGCATGTATTTATCTGGTGATACTAAACTATGGTGGTGGGCCCAGATGTCAGGAGAGACAAGGGCTGGCAAACCTTCGATCGAGGATTGGGAAACGTTAAAGAAGGAACTAAAGGATCAGTTCCTCCCGTGCAACACCGCATGGATTGCACGAGAAGCACTCAAGAAGCTTCAACAGATGAGTTTTGTTTGAGAGTATGTGCGGGAGTTTAGTTCTTTGATGTTGGACATCAAAGATACATCAGATGCAGACAAGCTATTCAACTTTCTATCAGGCTTGCAAGCGTGGGCACATGCCGAGCTGCAGAGACAAGGTTGAAGGACCTTCCTTCGGCCATTGCTGCTGCGGAGGGCTTAGTCAACTTTAGACCCACCCCAACTGCCTCAACGGTGACAAGAAGAAGGGTCAGGAAGGCAAAAAGGGTAAAGGCCCCTCTAAGGATTTTAAGAAATCCAAAGGGAAAGGTAAAAAGACGACCGAACAAGGCGAGTCCAAGGGAGGTAAGAAGGAAGCAGACTGTTTTATTTGGGGGGGACCACATATGGCCAAGAAATGCCCAAAGCAAGAAAGATTAAATGCTATTCAAGAGTCCGAAGGAGAGGAGAATGCAGGTGGATCTAGCACTTCACGGGTAAACCCTCTCCAACTCCTTAATGCGGTTTCAACGGTTAAGTCAGCCCCAAATAGGGGTCTTTTTTGTGCAACGGTGCAACTAAATGGGATGACCGTAAGAGCTTTGTTGGACACATGAGCGACCAGTAACTTCCTTTCCAATAGAATGGTGGACAAGTTAGGTTTAGTGGTAAACCAGAGTCCATGCAAAATCAAGACGGTAAACTCGGGTGCTTCTCCGGTCCAAGGTGTGGCCACAACGACCCTGAAAGTTGGTGGTTGGGAGGGATAGATAAATCTTACCGTCGCAGCCTTGGATGATTTTGAGTTGATATTGGGGATTGATTTCTTTGTTCAAACCAAGGCTACAATCATGCCACATCTATTAGGTATGTTGGTAAATGAGGAACGAAATCTTGTTTCATTCATGCTAACTTCTCTAGACAGGTCAAGAGTAAGTTAGAGATGCAGTCGGCTAAGTAATTTAAAAATGGGGTGAAAAGGGGCGAGATTACTTACGTTGCAGCCCTCGTGGAAATCAAAACGGATCAGGTCGTGGAGGTGCCTGACAAAGTTGCAACGGTGTTGGAGTAGTTCTCAGATGTGATGCCCTCAGAGCTGCCAAAGGAATTACCACCGAGGCGAGTGGTGGACCACAAGATCGAGCTGGAGCCAGGTGCCAGGCCACCAGCCCAAGCCCCTTATCGGATGGCCCCATCAGAGTTGGTCGAGCTGAGGAGTCAGCTTAATGAGTTGCTGAATGCCAGTTTCATACAACCATCAAAAGCCCCTTATGGTACCCCTATGCTGTTTTAGAGGAAGTAGGATGGCTAATTGCGGATGTACATAGACAATCGGGCCCTTAATAAGGTGACTGTCAAGAATAAGTACCCGATCCCTAATGCAGCAGATTTGTTCAACCGATTGGCAGGTGCGTCATACTTCACAAAGCTTGACCTATGGTCAGGCTATTGGCCGGTGTGGATAGCCAAGAGGGATGAGCCCAAGACTGCTTGTGTGACGAGGTATGGTTCATTTGAGTTTTTGATGATGCCTTTTGGCTTAACCAATGCCCCTGCCATGTTTTACAGCTTAATGAATGAGGTACTCTATGAATTTCTTGATCGGTTTGTGGTTGTTTATTTGGATGATATTGTTGTTTACTTGGGATCCTTGGTGGATCATGTTAATCACTTGTGGCAAGTATTCTCACGGCTTAGAGAATATAAGTTATTGGTGAAGAAAGAAAAATGTGAGTTTTGCAGGCAAGAAATCAAATTCTTGGGCCATTGGATTTCCAAAGGCAATATTCAGATGGACGAGGACAAGGTGAAGGCAATCATTGATTGGCCTGCGCCAATGAAGGTGCCAGACTTGCATTCTTTTCTTGGTTTGGCAAATTACTATCGACGGTTCATCAAAGGGTATTCAAAGAAGGCAAGCCCTTTGACAAATTTACTAAGAAAGGAGCAAAAGTGGGCATAGATGACACATGCCAAGAAGCCTTTACGAAGCTAAAGGCAGCAGTTGCCTTGTAACCAGTCTTGAGATTGCCAGATTTTGAGCATCCAATTGAGGTACACACGGATGCATCAAATCGAGCTCTTGGTGGAGTGCTCGTGTAGGATGGCCACCCTATGGCTTATGAAAGTAGGAAGCTTAAGGAGGCTGAGTAGCGGTACTCAGCCCACGAGAAGGAAATGACAGTAGTGGTGCACTACCTTGACACTTGGAGGCATTACTTGCTGGGAACGAAGTTCAAAGTGTTGACGGATGATGTGGCGAACACTAATTTCAAGACCCAGAAGAAGTTAACCCCAAAACAGGCCCGATGGCAGGAATTCCTAGCAAAATTTGACTTTGTGTGGGAACATTAACTAGGAAAGTAAAACCAAGTTGCTGACGCCTTGAGTCGCAAGGAGGTGCAGGACTATGTGGCTGCATTGATGGCAGTGCAGTCAACTTTTCTTGATCGAGTGAAACAACAAGCTGAGGTGGACCAGGCCTATGTTCATCTCAAGAAGGAAGTGTGAGAAGGAGTAATGAGGCGTTATTTGGAAGATGATAGACTCCCTAATGCCAAAGGTAATCAATTATTTATTCCTAACTCGGGTGGCTTGAGACAGGAACTTTTGCAGGAGATGCATGACCCTCAATGGGCGGGACATCCGAGGAGAGAACGGATGATGGCACTCTTAACCCGTAGCTATTATTGGCCCAACATGGAGGAAGATATTGAGCTATATGTGAAGACTTGTTTGGTGTGCCAATAACACAAGACGGAAAGAAGGAAGGTAGCTGAAGTATTACAGCCACTCCCGGTGCCAGAAAAGCCATGGAAATCAGTATCTATGGATTTCATTATAGGGTTCCCTTCAATCAAAGGTATGCGGTCAGTGTTGGTCATCGTAGATCGGTTTTCGAAGTATGCAGTGTTCATTGCAGCCCCACACGAGTGCTCAGCTATCGTGGCAGTAGAGCTCTTTTTCAAGAATGTGGTGAAATATTTCAGTGTGCCTAAAGACATAGTCAGTGATCGTGATTCAAGGTTCACTGGTAAGTTTTGGACGGCTCTCTTTAACTTGATAGGTTCCAAGTTAAAGTTTTCTACGGCTAACCATCCATAGACCGATGGCCAAATGGAGCGTATTAATTCTCTATTGGAAGAATTTTAAGGCATTATGTCTCGGCAAGTCAAAAGAATTGGCTAGATTTACTTGATGTGGCCCAATTCTCCTAAAACTTACATCGGAGTTCTGCAACCGAAATGAGTCTAGCAGAGCTTGCACTCGGACATCAGCCCCTAACCCCATTGGAGGTGGTACATTCCAAAGGGTGAGTTAGTTGTCTAGCAGCCTATCACTTTGTGGAAGAGAAGCAGGAGTTGATACTATAGGCCCAAGACAGTTTGATGAAAGCAGCCAGGTGCATGAAGAAGTATGCTGATTAGCATAGGCGCTAAGTCGAGTTTAATGTTGGTGACATGGCATTGCTGAAATTGACCCCATAGATTTGGAAGAAGATAAGTAGCAAAGCAGTGCATCGTGGGCTTCTTCTAAGGTATGATGGTCCCTTTGAAATTATTTAGAAAGTTGGGAATGTTGCTTACAGGTTAAAGCTACCACCTCGACTAAAAGTGCACCCAACGTTCCACGTGAGTTTTATGAAGCCTTTCAAGAAGGACTTGTTGAACGAAAGGCAACAGGCAAAGAGGGCTACGCCCACTATCAGAAAACAATTTGACATAATGGTGGAAAAGATCCTTGACCATCAAACAATGGCCATGAGCAAGAAGAATCGACGGACTGATTTTCTTGTGAAATGGAAGGGTGAAGAGGAGAACAGTGCTACTTGGGAGCGAGACGTTACCTTGTGGCAATTTGAGAAAGAAGTGCAGGACTACCTCGAGGCTATACCTACGAGGGTGTCAGCTTCATCCGGTGGGGGTGGTTTGTTATACCCCCGAACTTCAAACTAAGTCAGTGGTGGCAAATCTTGGATGTGGGTGGCCCATGTCCAAGACAAGGGGGCATGTGGTAACCTCCTTTGCATGGTTCAGACAAGACCCAAAGGATCAGCATGTAGGCACAAGGTGGCCTTGGCCATGCATGCAGGTCAGGCGAGAAATGTGCACGCAGGTGCGTGCGCATGCGTGGCCATTCAGACAGGCGCGTGAGCATTCGGACAGGTGTGCGAGCATCTCAGATAGGCAGTGAGACGTACGTGTGGGCATGCAGACAATCATGCGAGAAACTCGGGGGAAGCCAGTGGACAGAGACATAGACAGGCAAGGCTTGAGTGCAGGCTAAGTGTCAGTTCAGACAAGTTCCCACAGAACAGGGAACGCGGAGATGTGCATGGGCTGTTGGGTGAGTGAATAAACTCTCAACCCACGTGTGCGAGTGGTGTGCACACGATCTTCGAAAGCAAGTGGCCTCAACTGCTAACTCTAAAACATGGCCACAATGGCTAGATTCTGAAGGCATGTGTGCATAAGTCGTGGGCGAACGTGGATCGACTAGAGAGTTGCCCAACCAACGGCTAGACCATGACTACGCCCTATGTGGCCCATGTTTGCACATCAGTAGGCGACTGGAAGTTAATAGGCTGCACGTTGCATGCAAAGGGCCAAGTCTCGCCCAAGAATCGTGGAAGTCGTTGCAACGTGGCTGTTAGCATGCATAGTGTCCCGAAGTTGATCCTTAGTGGCTGGGGGTGTCAGCCACACGTTGTAAATTTTGTCTATAAATAGTGAGGACCTAAGACATCAACTCACAAGTGATGAAGTGAGTGTTGTGGTGATCCGTGTGAGGTAAAACTTGTATTCCTTTTGTGAATTAATAAAAGGTTGGAAAGTGGTTTCCGTAAGTCGATTTCGTGTGTTTGATAATCAAATCATCGTGGGTAAGTACTTAGGTAGGCTGACTAGGTCGGGTGGCTTAGTGTCGGCCGGTGGTAGACTTTTGGTGAAAAATTTAGCCCCTGTGACAGTAGGCCACTATCCTACCATCGAAAGTTGATAAGGCAGAAATTTGAATGATGCGTCACCGACATGATGGCTGTGCGATCCGTCGAGTTATCATGAATCATCAGAGCTATGGGCAGAGCCCACGTCGACCTTTTTCTAATAAATGCATCCCTTCTAGAAGTCGGGGTTTGTTGCACGTATTAGCTCTAGAATTACTACAGTTATCCAAGTAGCAAGTACCATCAAACAAACTATAACTGATTTAATGAGCCATTCGCAGTTTCACAGTATGAATTAGTTCATACTTAGACATGCATGGCTTAATCTTTGAGACAAGCATATGACTACTGGCAGAATCAACCAGGTAACATTCCTCTACGACTTAGTACCAAATGAATCCAATGGTCAATAAGGCAACGAGAGTCGTTCGTGTCGAGGGACTAGATTCAGAACAACCACAGGCCAAGGCCCTTTAGGGCCACAGTGATTGCATGGACCAAGAAAGCCACCTCAAAAGCATTGCTTTAGGGCCACAGTGATTGCTTCAACATCCACCTTAAGACCATAGGGCCACAAGGAGAAACAAGGCAACCAAACAAAGTTTTCCACACCGGTAGGCAACACAGGAACCTAGGGTCACGCCCAATGACGCATATTATTTGCTCTTGGGGCAAATTGAAACAGGGTGACATGTCAATAGTTCGTTGCCTAAGCAAGGAGCCTACCAACATGCTCAAACCAAAAACCACTCACACACCAATTACATACGCTAGGCACAACACCACCAAACACCCCCGCAAACCCCATTTAAAACGAGGCCCATGAACACATCAAGGGGCACCATGGCCGCACCGCTTGACATGAGAACAATATCTTAATCAAGGCAACCAAGCTTCCCCTCGCAAAGCCAACATTCAACCACGACATTAGCACATAGCAACCAAGAACTGCCCATAATGGGCTACATATCTTGGAGGCAACAAGCCTTTTAGTGGCCTCTTGCTTGCCCAACGAGGGTCAGCTTTCCCATTGAGGTAACGAAGCCCATGCCCAGCCAACAACGTCAACTTGGCGAGGATCAAATTTGCCCCACCCTATGCATGCACAACAGGGCCAAGCCATTCCAACCGAGGCAACCAAGCTTCCCCACGCCATGGCAACGCATGACAAGGTCAACATCCCAACCGAGGCAAACACAGCTTCCCCACGTAAAGCCAACTATCCACCATTGCGGTGCATAAAGCATCCAAGAAACTCATTCATGTTATTTCATCTAAAAATCATACCTAATTTTTAGAACAAAACGCAATAAAAATCTTACCAATTGAGTTTATATTTTATTTTTTTTTATTTTTTCAATTGTTTGCCTTTGAAAAATAAAAAAATGCTTAATGTTAAAAAAAATTTTGGAAAGATATCCGTTAGGAAGATCACATTTTTCTAAGCACTCATGCAAAAAATCTCCTCAAAATACGAAGTATAGAATTCTCTAGAGGCATGATACCTCCTCAGAATTTTCATGTCTCTTCCTACTGGACCTGAAAATGCTTAATAAGCTCTTTAGGGGGGGGCTGCCTGTCCCCCCCTGCCCCCATAACCCCCACGCCTGTTGCCCCCTATGTGTGCCCATACGGGTGCACACCTTGGACCTTGGTGTGGGGCGCATGGGGGCTCATGGGTAGGGCCGCCCTGGGCCGCCGTCGGGTGATGGTTGGCTACCACAGCGGCAGCAGTCTGATGAGCTGAGTCTCGTCTCTTCAACAAGAAGTCATTGCGATGCTTGTGTCCATGGTATTTTGCCATGTTGGGTGTCTCTTGGATGCTTTATGCACCACAATGGTGGATTGTTGGCTTGACGTGGGCAACCTCTGTTTACCTCGGTTGGGATGTTGACCTCATCATGCATTGCCATGGCATGGGGAAGCTTGGTTGCCTCGGTTGGAATGGCTTTGCCCTGTTGTGCATGCACAGGGTGGGGCAAATTTTTTCCTCGGCAAGTTGACATTGTTGGCTTGGCGTGGGCTTCGTTACCTCAGTGGGAAAGCTGACCCATGTTGGGCAATCAAGAGGCCACTAAAAGGCTTGTTGCCTCCAACATATGTAGCCCATTATGGGCGGTTCTTGGTCGCTATGTGCTAATGTCATGGTTGAATGTTGGCTTTGCGAGGGGAAGCTTGGTTGCCTTGATTAAGATATTGTTCTCATGTCAAGCGGTGTGGCCATGGTGCCTCTTGATGCGTTCATGGGCCTCATTTTAAATGGGGTTTACAGGCGTGTTTGGTGGTGTTGTGTCTAGCGTACGTAATTGGCGTGTGAGTGGTGTTTGGGTTGAGCGTGTTGGCAGGCTCCTTGCTTGGGCAACGAACTGTTGACACGTCACCCTGTTTCAATTTGCCCCAAGAGCAAATAATATGTGTCATTGGGCGTGACCCTTGGTTCCTGTGTTGCCTACCAGTGTGGAAAGCTTTGTTTGGTTCCCTTGTTCCTCCTTATGGCCCTATGGTCTCAAGGTGGATGTTGAAGCAATCACTGTGGCCCTGAAGCAATCCTTTTGAGGTGGCTTTCTTGGTCCATGGTTCTTTGCTTGTGCTCTCAGATGCGAAATATTACGCGGACAAAGGGCCTTTGCCTGTGGTTGTTCTGGATCTAGTCCCTCGACACGAACGACTCTCGTTACCTTATTGACCATTGGGTTCATTTGGTACGAAGTCACGGAGGAATGTTACCTAGTTGATCCTGCCAATAGTCATCTGCTTGTCTCAAAGATTAAGCCATGCATGTGTAAGTACGAACTAATTCAGACTGTGAAACTACGAATGGCTCATTAAATCAGTTATAGTTTGTTTGATGGTACCTGCTACTCGCATAACTGTAGTAATTCTAGAGCTAATACGTGCAACAAACCCTGACTTCTGCAAGGGATGCATTTATTAGATAAAATGTCGATGTGGGCTCTGCCCCTAGCTCTGACGATTCATGATAACTCGACGTATCGCACGACCATCGTGCCGGGGACGCATTATTCAAATTTCTGTCCTATCAACTTTCGATGGTAGGATAGTGGCCTACTATGGTGGTGACAGGTGATAGAGAATTAAGGTTTGATTCCAGAGAGGGAGCTTGAGAAACGGCTACCACATCCAAGGAAGGCAGCAGGCGTGCAAATTACCCAATCCTGACACGGGGAGGAAATGACAATAATTAACAATACCGGGCTCTACGAGTCTGGTAATTGGAGGATCCATTGGAGGACAAGTCTGGTGCCAGCAACCGCTATAATTCCAGCTCCAATAGGGTATATTTAAGTTGTTGTAGTTAAAAAGCTCGTAGTTGGACCTTGGGTTGGGTCAATCGGTCTACCTCTACTGTACACCGGTCGGCTCATCCTTTCTACTGACGATGCGCACTTGGCCTTAATTGGCCGGGTCTTGCCACCAGTTCTATTACTTTGAAGAAATTAGAGTGCTCAAAGCAAGCCTACGGTCTGTAGACATTAGCATGGGATAACATCATAGGATTTTGATCCTATTCTGTTGGCCTTTGGGATCGGAGTAATGATTAACAAGGACAGTTGGGGGCATTTGTGTTTCATAGTCAGAGGTGAAATTCTTGGATTTATGAAGATGAACAACTACAAAAGCATTTGCCAAGGATGTTTTCATTAATTAAGAACGAAAGTTAGGGACTCGAAGATGATCAGATACTGTCCTAGTCTCAACCATAAACAATGCCGACTAGGGATCGGTGGATGTTGCTTATAGGACTCCGTTGGCACCTTATGATAAATCAAAGTTTTTGGGTTCCAGCAGGAGTATGGTCGCAAGGCTGAAACTTAAAGGAATTGATGGAAGGGCACCACCAGGAGTGGAGCCTATGGCTTAATTTGACTCAACACGGGGAAACTTACCAGGTCCAGACATAGTAAGGATTGAAAGACTGAGAGCTCTTTCTTGATTCTATGGGTGGTGGTGCATGGTCGTTCTTAGTTGGTGGAGCGATTTGTCTGGTTAATTCCGTTAACGAATGAGACCTCAGCCTGCTAACTAGCTATGTAGAGGATACCCTCTGTGGCCAGCTTCTTAGAGGGACTATGGCCGCTTAGGCCAAGGAAGTTTGAGGCAATAATAGGTCTATGACGCCTTTAGATGTTCTAGGCTGCACGCGTGCTACACTGATGTATTCAACGAGTCTATAGCCTTGGCCGATAGGCTCAGGTAATCTTTGAAATTTCATCATGATGGGGATAGATCATTGCAATTGTTGGTCTTCAACGAGGAATTCCTAGTAAGCGCGAGTCATCAACTCGCGGTGACTACATCCCTGCCCTTTGTACACACCACCCATCGTTCCTACCAATTGAATGGTCTGGTGAAGTGTTCAGATCGAGGCGACATGAGCAGTTCGCTACCTGTGACGTCGTGAGAAGTCCACTAAACCTTATCATTTAGAGGAAGGAGAAGTCGTAACAAAGTTTTTGTGGGTGAAACTGTAGAAGGATCATTGTCGAAACCTGCCCAGCAGAAAGACCCGCAAATAGGTTTACAACACTTGGGGGTGAGGGGTAGTCATATGCGCCTTGAACCACCCATGCCGAGTGCGTGTGGCTTCACCATGTGTCCCCGGCCACTGACCAACCCCAGCGTGGAATACGTTAAGGAAACATAAAGAAACGACCTTCTACTGTGTCCTCGGTAGCAGATGTGTCGTGTTTTGTTTAGGTCTAAAAATGACTCTCGGCAACCGATATGTTGGCTCTCGCATCGATGAAGAACGTAGCGAAATGCGATACTTGGTGTGAATTGTAGAATCTTGTGAACCATTGAGTCTTTGAAAGCTAGTTGCGCCCGAAGCCATCCGATTGGGGGCACGTCTGCCTGGGCATCACAAAACGTTGCCCCCCTAAATCCCTTTGACACTATCCATATGGTGCATAGGGACTACGAGTGGTGGATGATGACCTCCCGTGGGCCTTGACTCGCAGTTGGTCTAAATTTCAGTCCTCGGTCACGGTTGTCGTGGCAATAGGTGGTCGTCGATCATTCGGTCCCCTGCCACATTCTCTGGACAAAAGCATCGAGAGACTTTATCAACTTGACCCTGATGCACCCTAACGTAGGTGCTTCCACCGCGACCCTAGGTCAGGCGGGGCTACCCACTGAGTTTAAGCATATCAATAAGCGGAGGAAAAGAACTTACAAGGATTCCCCTAGTAACGGCGAGTGAACCAGGAACAGCCCAGGTTGAGAATCGAGTGCCCTCGGTGTTCGAATTGTAGTCTGAATAAGTGTCCTCAGCGGTGGACCGGGCCCAAGTCCCTTGGAAGGGGGCACCAGAGAGGGTGAGAGCCCCGTCGTGCCCAGACCTTGTCACACCACGAGATGCTATCAACAAGTCAGGTTGTTTGGGAATGCAGCCCCAATCGGGCGGTAAATTCCTTGCAAGGCTAAAAATTGGTGAGAGACCGATAGCAAACAAGTACCGCGAGGGAAAGATGAAAAGGATTTTGAAAAGAGAGTCAAAGAGTGCTTGAAATTGTCGGGAGGGAAGCGGATGGGGGCCGACGATGTGCCTCGATCGGATTTGGAATGGCGAGAGCCGGTCCGTCGATTGACTCGAGGTGCAGACCGATGCAGATTCTAGGGGCAGCCCAAGCTCGGGCTATCGATATACTTGTGGAGACGTCATCCCCGCGATCATGGAAGGCAGTGTGTGTCGTCTCTACGTGCTTTGGCATCTGCATGCACCTGCGGGCTCCCCATTCAGCCTGTCTTGAAACACGGACCAAGGAGTCTGACATGTGTGCGAGTCAACGGGCGAGTAAACCCGTAAGGCGTAGGGAAGCTGACTGGCGGGATCCCCTCGTGGGTTGTACCATCGACCGACCTTGATCTTCTGAGAAGGGTTTGAGTGAGAGCATGCCTGTCGAGACCC
>CM046351.1:7422755-7432755 GCA_025403435.1 Artocarpus heterophyllus
TGCTATTCTCTATCCACAACCGGAGTGAGTGTGGACTCACACGTACAGCTCTTCCACCGTTGACTCTCCTTCCAACCAATAGAGAGAACCCAAAGCTAGTGTTCGTGATTTGTGAACAAAAGCTCTCCGGGAGTTTTCAGATGCTCACTAGAAGAGTATCATTCTTAATCTCTCGATCGATCTTTATTGATCTGAGTAAATCATAAGACTCACTCCCTTTTTATAGCTATTGGTCCTGGGGTCAGTCCATATCAGATTAGGCCTCAAAAACCCGAAACAAAATCAAGTTTGGATCAATATCTGATAAAATCTGCGTGAAAATGCGTAATCTTATCTCTCGCTGATCGACAGGCCAAACATTCTTATCGACAGGCTGAACACGTCATCCGGCAGGCCGAACTCTAGAAAAAAAATCTCCGCGAATCTTTTATTTTCCACGCAAGATTCTAAAGGATAAAGTCTCAGTTTTGATTCAAATAACCCAATAGAGAAGTTATTTTATCAAAACAAACTTTATCAAGATAATCTCTGAGAAAATAAATGAATTCATAATAATTCTACAAGTTTATCTTGTTCTAATTTGTCCAAAATTAAAACAACCGATAAACAGACAATAATTATCTGATCGCTATAATTCAACAAGTTTATCTTGAACTAATTTCTTACAAAATTAATTCAACCGATAGACAAACATGAATTATTTGATTCTTACAAATTTTAAACCAATCTGATAAATCCGACATAAGTCACCAATTATTGGAAAAGCACGCGATGTTGTTACAGGACTTTGTGAGCTAGCAAAGGGGACCAAAATGGACCTATAAAGTTCAAGCTCATGATAATTATGAAACCCAATATCCTAGATATACATTTCACAATTATCAACTCCAACGCTACTCCACTAAAAGCTTGGAGTTGCACTCTCGAACTTTATAGAATTACGAAGCTCGTGTAGCTAAGTCTCCATGACATATCATAGTGTATCGCATCCCCATATGATCATCCATAATCGGCTTAAGGACAAGTTATGTCTTACCTTCCCGATTATTTTTATCTTACGTTCCATTGTCTCACCATTAGAGAACTTACTATCCAAAGACAGTATACCATTCGGTTACACTATGTATCCAAATGGTTGAGCGCTCCAGTTTTCCAATTACAGGACAACGCATATAAGAGGATATCATTACTCCTAAAGAGGAGCTATGGATTCCATATCTATGAATAACAAGTCTACGCTATCAAGTGTCATGCCTCCAATGTACCGGAATGCATACCACTATTGAGATGTGGGTGTCACCCTTTGGCACATCAAAAGACACAAGTCGAGACAACGGGCCCACTATTCATCTCAGGATTAAGATACAATACAAATGACTGTCTAAAGTGAATCGATTTTTCAAGACAAAATTATTAATCCTAATCAATTCACTTTATGTCTCGATCCAACACATCGTCACCTATAACAACGTGCCAATGTTTCTATTCACGGAGTCCAACTCCGATGGTCAAGACAAACCATCTCCTAAAAGGGATATAGACAACATAACAATCTTTACATGAATAAAGAGCCCAACTTTATTCCCTTGATTGCGGATCATATGTTTTAGACCGTCACCTTAAGAATCGTGTCTTCCGCATAATCAGTCCATCATATGCTCAATTCTTAAGGTTTAGACTGACAGTCTCAGACTACTGTTTGCTTATCATACATTCAACAAATATGAACGTAAAGAGGACAAGATTTGGTATATATAAATGAATAAATTCTTTATTGATAAAATATCTCCAAAAACGTATTACATTTTGACTCCTTAGGGCATACATGTCTAACAATCTCCCACTTGCACTAAGTGAGTAAATACAGCAAATTTCACATCCCCACAGCTTCCACATGCCTCTCGAAGACTCTCCCAGTAAGTGTCTTCGTAAATGGATCAGCTAAATTGTCCTCTGACGCGATCTTGCACACCGTGACATGCCCACCCTCAACAAAGTCCTTTATCACATGATACTTCTGATCAATATGCTTACTCTTCTTATGAAATCTTGGTTCCTTAGCATTAGCTACCGCCGCACTATTATCACAGTACAACGATACCGCTTTATCCATACCAAGAACTACCTCAAGATCCCCAAGGAACTTGCGGAGCCACACTGCTTCTTTCGAAGCGTCACTAGCCGCCACATACTCGGCCTCCATCGTTGAATCCGAAGTGCAATCTTGCTTCGCACTTCTCCAACTGATGGCACCGCCACCTAGAGTAAACACAAACCCCGAAGTCGATTTCCTAGAATCCAGACAGGATTGAAAATTCGAATCAATGTATCCTAGAGGAGTTAAATCCTCACCCAAATACACAAGCATATACCCTCGAATCCTTCTCAGGTACTTGAAAATATGCTTTACCGTAACCCAATGGTTCGGTCCTAGATCTGCCTGTAATCGACTTACAATCCCGACTGCATAGCTAATATCCGGTCGAGTGCAAAGCATGGCATACATGAGACTACCCACTGCCGAAGCATAAGGCACCTTCTTCATGTATTCTCTTTCTTCATAAGATTTTGGAGAGTCTTTCTTAGAAAGAGTAATTCTAGACCTAGATGGTTGCCCACCTTTCTTGGAATCCTACATTGCAAACCTCCTGAGAATTTTATCTATGTAGCTGGCCTGAGACAAAGCTATCATTTTGTTCTTCCTATCCCGAAAGATCTAGATACCGAGAACAAAATTAGCCTCACCTAAGTCCTTCATGTCAAACTGCTTGGTCAACCATAATTTGACCGATGACAACTCCCCAACGTCATTGCCAATTAGCAGAATGTCATCTACATGGAGCAGTAGAAAAACCACCTTCCCATCCTTAATGTGTTTGCAAACACATGGTTCATCCACATTTTGTGAGAACCCATAAGTCTTGATCACTTGATCAAATCTTATGTTCCAAGAACGAGAAGCCTGCTTAAGTCCATAAATAGACTTTAGCAGCTTACAAACCTTACCCTCTTGACCCGCGACCTTGAACCCGTCTGGTTGTTCCATATAAATGGACTCTTCAAGATAGCCATTCAGAAAAGCTGTCTTGACATCCATCTGCCAAATCTCATAGTCGAGAGCGGCAGCTATGGACAAGAGAATCCGAATGGACTTAAGCATGGCTACAGGCGAAAAGGTTTCCTCATAATCGATTCCTTCCTTTTGCGTATAACCCTTAGCTACCAGTCTAGCTTTAAAGGTTTCGACCTTTCCATCCACTCCTCTTTTCCTCTTATAGATCCACTTACACCCTATGGGTTTTACCCCTTTGGGAAGATCCACAAGCTCCCATACCCGATTAGTCTCCATAGACTTCATCTCAATGTTCATGGCCTCTGTCCAGAGTCTTGAATCAACATCCTCCATAGCCTCTGCGTAAGTATAAGGATCCCTGTCATGTTCATCCGGTTCAGCCAAAAAGACCTCCCCATTGAACATATACCTCTCAGGTTGACGCCCGATCCTCCCATTACGCCGAAGCCCCTGAGGTTGTTGTTCAGGTTTGCTTGGTTTTTCTACACCAATCAGAATAGTTTCGTTCGAAACCTCCAGAGTGAACAAATCACCCCTTAACTCCTCAAGCATCACTTTGCTTCGAGGTTTAAAGTCGTCCATGTAACTCTCCTCAAGGAAAGTTGCATTAGTTGAAACCACGACTTTATTTTCCTTTGGGTTATAAAAATAACCCCCTTTAGTCCCTTTTGGATATCCTACAAACACGCAAACTTTTGAACGTGCTTCCAACTTATTCGGATCCTTAAACAGGACATGAGTCGGACATCCCCATATGAGAATATGGTGTAAGGATGTCTTCCGTCTTGTCCACAACTCGTGAGGAGTTTTAGGGACCGATTTGAAGGCACATTGTTCAAAAGATAACATGCGGTTTGTAGTGCATATCCCCAAAAGGATAAAGGCAATGATGAATAACTCATCATGGACCTAATCATGTCCAACAAAGTCCTATTCCTTCTCTCTGCTACGCCATTCTGCTATGGAGTGCCCGGCGTAGTCAAATGGGATAAAATCCCATTCTCTAACAAGTGTCCCAAGAACTCATCAGAAAGGTATTCCCCACCTCGATCAGATCGAAGTGCCTTTATGGGTCTACCCAATTGCTTTTCTACTTTAGCCCGAAACTCCCTGAACTTATCATAAGTTTCACTTTTGTGGTGCATTAGGTACACATACCCATATCTTGAGTAATCGTCAATAAAAGTGACGAAGTACTCATACCCTCCTCGTGCCCGGATGTTCATCGGCCCACAAACATCACTATGCACAAGTTCTAGAACCCCTTCGGCCCTACCCTTAGACCCGTATGGTCTTTTGGTCATTTTACCCTCCAAACAAGACTCACATTGAGGTATAGATTCCACCTTTAAGTGACTTAAAGGTCCATCCCTTACCAACCTTTGAATCCTATTCAGGTTAATATGGCCAAGGCGCAAATGCCAAAGATAAGTCTTATTAGAGTGAGAAGTTTTAAGCCTTTTTGAGTCATTATCATTTATCTCAGCATTAAGCAATAAGTCCATCTTAGGTTTGATAAAATATAGATTATTTTGCATCCATCCAGAATAGATAAAAGATTTGTTTTTACGAATCACCACTTTTTCATTAAAAGATACCACGTAGGAGTCTTTAAATAAATAAGATACAGAAATTAAATTCCTTTTAAATTTAGGAACATAAAAACAATCTCACAAAATTAAATTCCTATAATTATCAAAATAAAGATGGACATCTCCCATTGCTTCCGCTGAGACCAAGGATCCATCACCCATCCGAAGCGTTAAGTCTTCACGTAGTAGACTTCTCGTTTCTTTGAATCCCTGCAGAGAAACACAAACATGATTAGTTGTATCAGAATCTATGACCCATATGTCACCGGATTCCTCAACCAAACAAGTTTCTAAATATAGAAGATCACACCTACATCCCCTTGAAAGGAAGTCCTTGCAATGCTTCTTTATATGCCCGACCTTACCACAGAAGAAGCACTTAAGCTTCTTTGGGTTCTTCTTCTTCTTCTTCTTGCTCTTGGTTGTAGCAGGAATAGAAGACTTCCCACTCTTGGCCCGTTGCTTCTTTCTATTCCCAGAGTTAGGATTGGAACCAGAAGCAGCTACCATATTAGCCTCACCACTAGCAAGAGACTCCCTGATCAGCAGTTCAAACTCCTGTAATTGTTTCATTAGTTCTGTCAAGATCATATCCCATCTATTACTTAAATTAAAAGTAGCTCTAAATGGAATAAATTCCTTAGACAGAGTCTCAAAGACCATAGTCATCTGAGTTTCAACATCGATGTCGACTCCATTGGTTTGAGCCTCAGCGAGGTAACCCATGACCAACATCATGTGCTCCTTTACAGATGTCCCTGGTCTCTGTCTACAGTTTAAGAGTTTCTGAAGCGCCCCTTGCCACTTTGTTATGGCCTGGCCTCTAAACATGTCCTCAAGATTATCCAAGATCTGCTTCGCAGTCTCATAATCCTGATGTTGAGCCTGCAGCACGTTGTTCATGCTAGCCATAACATAGCAGCGGGCCTGATCATTAGCATCTTTTCAACGGTCATACGCTTGGAATTGCTCATTACTTGAGTCTCCCGTAGGCTCGAGAGGACAAGGGGTTGTCAGTACATATTTCAGTTTCTGAAAGGAAAGGATGATGTCCAGGTTCCGTTTCCAATCGTTATAATTTCACCGGTTAATTGGTTTTTGTCAAGTATCGATGATAAAGCGTTTTTAGACATTTTCAATCTACAATAAAGAATCATATACCAAACATAAGCAAACATATATAATAATTTAGTAAGATAACACAATCATGTAAAATCATACAAATGTGTTTATGTGTTAAAACCTTGAAAATATCACAACCTTACAACGATAATTCCCAACTCAGAATTCAACAAGCTCCTAGGGGAGTCATGCCAAATTCAATCAGGAACACGGATCCCCTCCTAATTAATATATTTCATCTAGGACCCGTATGATCCAGCATATACTAATAATCATTTCTTTGGCCATTAATTTCATTAACAGAGCTCCTAGGGGAGGTTAATAATAAAATTAACGTGAGTCTATAACCACCGTTTCAATATTTTATCCATGATTTATAATCACCACCTAGGGGTGTGCAACCATAAATCATACTAAAATACCTTATCCTTTCAGAGATCCAATCTGGTACATGATAGAAATCCCTTCCTAGGGGTCGGGACCACCATGTTCTTCCTATGAACCAACGATGGAGGCCTTAGGTCCTCTCTTCAAAAACTTATCCCATTCAATCTTTTGAAGTCAAGGTTTTATTTTAAAATCATGCATGAACAATTTTAAAATACCTTGTTCTATATGACATGTTATCAATATACATGGTAAATCATATTATAATGCAGACAAGCAAAGCAATCAAGCAAAGCTACAAGCAAAATAATAATAACCGTAATATTATGGTTCCACCCTAGAGAATAGAAAACTAAGATTACAAGAGAATAATCGAGACATTTATCGATTCTTCATCCTTGAATCCTCAAGCTGTATCCTTCTTCATGTAATATCCATCTTCAAGTCTTCAATCCCGTATGAATCGAATACTTCATATTTCCGGTCATATCTAAATTTAATGTTTCTCAAAATCGTCCCAAAAATAAAATTAAAACTGTACCGAAAAATTTACACCTTTTTTGGACACCCGACAGCTCTCGGTCGGTAGGCCGATCTGGATGATCGGCCTGCCGATCATGGAGGTTCGGCCTGCTGAACATGAAAGTTCGGCCTGCCAGCAGAATTTCTACCCCACTGTCGCCCTGCCGGACCTCACGTCCGGCCTGTCGATCTGTGACCTTTGGCCTGTCGAACTGTGAGGTCCGGTATGCCGACCGAGCAGAAAACCCTCAATTCAGAAAATATAATTTTAATGCAATTCATCAATTTTATTTTCAACAATTCAAAAACATAAAATTAGAGACTTAGGAAATACCTGGAGGCGCCATCATCAGTCTTTAAGATCCGACTTCTCGTTCTGTCTTCTCTGAATAATTATTTAATTACAAAATTCTTCCAAATTAAAAGTTAAATAACAATTCCTAGACGGAGATGATAGTCCGCTATCTAATTACATAAAAAATCTAAATACACATTCTAACCTCTAAGGAACCATAACCGGTACTAATTAATTAATAAATAATTGAACAACGATTTAATCAACCATAATTAATTAATAAACATTCACCACATAATCCATGACAACATATATATATTATATAGAAACCCAGAGTGCCATCTCTATATAAAATTCAATTCAAGCATATGAGAGATTAAGATCACAAAATTTATGCATATAACATGATCACAAACTTGCAAATTTATGTAAAAAACCTCGGCTCTGATACCAATTGTTGGAAACAAAGTGCGCAGCGGAATTTTAAAAATTTTTCATTAGAGTAATTTCCAAAACACAAGTTTGACATGTTATATGTATAAATCAGACAGATCATACTAACCTCAGTGTGCCGAAGAACCTCCACAACCTGTGTAGAGAAGTAACGTTCCAGAAGAGCCTCAACCAACTGGTCTTCTTTGCTATTCTCAATCCCCAATCGGAGTGAGTGTGGGCTCACACGTACAGCTCTTGCACCGGTGACTCTCCTTCCAACCAATAGAGAGAACCCAAAGCTAGTGTTCGTGATTTGTGAACAAAAGCTCTCAGGGAGTTTTCAGATACTTACTAGAAGAGTATCACTCTTAATCTCTCGATTGATCATTATTGATCTGAGTAAATCATAAGACTCACCCCCTTTTTATAGCTATTGGTCCTGGGGTCAGTCCATATCAGATTAGGTCTCAATAACTCGAAACAGAATCAAATTCGGATCAATATCTGATAAGATTCGTGTGAAAACACGTAATCTTATCTCTCGCTGATCGACAGGCCGAACATTCTTATCGGCAGGCCGAACAGGCCAGTTCGGCAAGCCGAACACGTCATCCAACAGGCCAAACTCCCAAGAAAAAATCTCCGCGATTCTTTTATTTTCCACGCGAGATACTAAAGGATAAAGTCTCAGTTTTGAATCAAATAACCCAATAGAGAAGTTATCTGATCAAAACAAACTTTATCAAGATAATCTCTAAGAAAATAAATCAATTCATAATAATTCTACAAGTTTATCTTGTTCTAATTTGTCCAAAATTAAAACAACCGATAAACAGACAAGAATTATCTGATCGCTATAATTCAACAAGTTTATCTTGAACTAATTTCTTACAAAATTAATTCAACCGATAGACAAACATGAATTATTTGATTCTTACAAATTTTAAACTAATCTAATGAAGCCGACATAAGTCACCAATTATTGGAAAAGCACGCCGTGTCGTTACAGGATTTTGTGAGCTAGCAAAGGGGACCAAAATAGACCTATAAAGTTCAAGCTCATGATAATTATGAAACCCAATATCCCAGATATACATTTCACAATTATCAACTCCAACGCTACTCCACTAAAAGCTTGGAGCTACACTCTCAAACTTTATAGAATTACGAAGCTCGTGTAGCTAAGTCTCTATGACATATCATAGTGTATCGCATCCCCATATGATCATCCATAATCGACTTAAGGACAAGTTATGTCTTACCTTCCCGATTATTTTTATCTTATGTTCCATTGTCTCACCATTAGAAAACTTACTATCCAAAGACAGTATACCATTCGGTTACACCTATGTATCCAAATGGTTGAGCGCTCCAGTTTTCCAATTATAGGACAATGCATATAAGAGGATATCATTACTCCTAAAGAGGAGCTATGGATTCCATATCTATGAATAACAGGTCTACGCTATCAAGAGTCATGCCTCCAATGTACCGGTATGCATACCACTATTGAGATGTGGGTGTCACCCTTTGGCACATCAAAAGACATAAGTCGAGACAACAGGCCCACTATTCATCTCAGGATTAAGATACAATATAAATGACTGTCTAAAGTGAATCGATTTGCCAAGATAAAATTATTATTCCAAATCAATTCACTTTATGTCCCGATCTAACACATCTTCACCTATGACAAGTGGGAATGTTTCTATTCACGGAGTCCAACTCCGATGGTCAAGACAAACCATCTCCCAAAAGGGATATAGACAACATAACAATCTTTACATGAATAAAGTGCCCAACTTTATTCCCTTGATTGCAGATCATATGTTTTAGACCTTCACCTTAAGAATCGTGTCTTCCGCATAATCAGTCCATCATATTCTCAATTCTTAAGGTTTAGACTGACAGTCTCAGACTATTGTTTGCTTATCATACATTCAACAACTATGAACGTACAGAGGACAAGATTTGGTATATATAAATGAATAAATTCTTTATTGATAAAAATGTCTCCAAAAACGTATTACATTTTTACTCCTTAGGGCATACATGTCTAGCAATTTCATCTAAAAATCATTCCTAATTTTTACAACAAAACCCAACAAAAATCTTACCAATTGAATTTATATTTTATTTTTTATGATTTTTTCAATTTTTTTCCTTTAAAAAATAAAAAAATGCTAAATGTTAAAAAAAAATTATGGAAATATATCCATTAGCAAGATCACATTTTTCTAAGCACTCATGCAAAAAATCTCCTCAAAATACGTAGTATAGAATTCTCTAGGGTCATGATACCTCCTCAAAATTTTCATGTCTCTTACTGCTGGACCTGAAAAAGCTTAATAAGCTCTTTATGGGGGGGCTGATGAGCTAAGTCTCATCTCTTCAACAAGAATTCATTGCGATGCTTGTGTCCATGGTATGTTGCCCATGTTGGGTGTCTTTTGGATGCTTTATGCACCGCAATGGTGGATTGTTGGCTTGACGTGGGGAAGCTGTGTTTACCTCGGTTGGGATGTTGACCTCGTCATGCATTGCCATGGCTTGGGGAAGCTTGGTTGCCTCGGT
>CM046351.1:7440255-7475255 GCA_025403435.1 Artocarpus heterophyllus
TTGTGGCATGGAATAAAATGAGCCATCTTTGAAAACCTATCCACGACCACAAATATTGAGTCTCTTCCCCGTTTAGACCTAGGCAAACCTAACACAAAATCCATCGAAATATCAATCCAAGGTTCACTAGGTATTGGTAAAGGGGTGTATAAACCATGGGGCTGCACTCTTGATTTAGCCTGCCTACAAGTTACACATCTACCACAAAGCCTCTCAACATCTCGTTTCATATGTGGCCAATAGAAGTGTTCCTGCAACATAGCTAAAGTTTTCACTACTCCAAAATGTCCCATCAATCCTCCCCCATGGGATTCCCTCACTAGCAAATCTCTTAATGAACAATTAGGCACACATAATTTATTCTCCCGAAACAAGTATCCCTCATGCCTAAAGTATTTACCACTAGCAGATCTCTCACAAGCTTGATACTCAGTACGAAAGTCATGGTCATCAGCATATAACTCTTTAATGTGTTCAAAACCCAGTAGTTTAGCATTAAGAGTTGAGATTAAGACATACCTGCGAGAAAGTGCATCGGCAACGACGTTTTCCTTACCTTGCTTGTAGCGAATGACATATGGAAACGTCTCTATGAATTCTACCCAACGAGCATGCCTCTTGTTCAGCTTGTGCTGGCCCTTTAAGTGTTTCAGGGACTCATGATCAGTGTGAATCACGAACTCCTTAGGCCATAGGTAGTGCTGCCACGTCTCTAATGCCCGAACCAATGCATACATCTCTTTATCATAAGTTGGGTAATTAAGAGTTGCCCCATTCAGCTTCTCACTGAAATATGCTATTGGTCTCCCTTCTTGCATTAAAACAGCACCAATTCCAACACCTGAAGCATCACATTCAATCTCAAAAGTTTTGGCAAAATTAGGTAAAGATAACAATGGAGCATTTGTCAACTTCTCCTTGAGTAGCTGAAATGCCTTTTCTTGCTCTTCTCCCCATCTAAACCCAACGTTTTTCTTGATCACTTCAGTCAGTGGTGCGGCTATAGTACTGAAATCTTTCACAAACCGCCGGTAGAAACTAGCAAGTCCATGAAAACTCCATACGTTTCCCACACTAGTTGGACTCGGCCATTCCTGGATGGCTCGCACCTTTTCTTCATCAACCTGTATACCTTGAGCACTAACAACAAAACCAAGAAACACAAGCTTATCTGTGCAAAAGGTACATTTCTTGAGGTTAGCATACAACTTTTCCTTCCGTAAAACATCTAAAACAAGTTTCAAATGTTCAATATGTTCATCCAAATTGCTGCTATAGATAAGGATATCATCAAAATAAACAACGACAAATTTTCCAATAAAAGCTCGCAAAACATGGTTCATTAAACGCATAAATGTGCTAGGCGCATTGGTTAAACCGAAAGGCATTACCAACCACTCATACAAGCCTTGTTTTGTTTTGAAAGCCGTTTTCCACTCATCTCCCTCTTTCATGCGAATTTGATGATATCCACTCTTTAGATCAATTTTAGAAAACACACAAGCACCATGCAATTCATCTAACATGTCATCCAAGCGAGGAATGGGATGTCGATACTTTACCGTGATGTTGTTGATGGCTCGACAATCAACGCACATCCTCCAAGTCCCATCTTTCTTAGGCACAAGTAAAACTGGTACGGCGCACGGGCTCATGCTTTCTCTCACGTGTCCCTTCTCCATCAACTCATTTACCTGCCGTTGGAGTTCCTTTGTCTCCTCGGGATTACTCCTATAGGCTGGTCGGTTTGGGATTGTAGCTCCAGGTATGAAGTCGATTTGATGTTCAATCCCGCGGATTGGAGGTAAACCTTGCGGTGTTTCCTCGGGAAAGATATCCTCAAAATCCTGCAAAAGAGAAACAATAGAACTATGCAAGGTGGAATCAAGATCGTTAGTGTTTAATAACGCCTCCTTGTACATGAGTAAAATCATCGGCTGATTAGAAAACAAAGCTCTTCTCACATCACTCTTTCTTGCATAAAAGTTTGTTTTTCTCTCTACTTTTCTCTCATTACTCTCTTTGCTCTCCTTTTTCTCGGCCATCTCTTCCTTTTTTCTCTCATTGGCCGAACTCTCTCTCTGCACTCCCACTCTTGATTTTTTTTCACTCTTTATTTTTTTATCACTTTCTCTCTGTAAGCTCACTTGGTCTTCATAGACCTGTTTTGGTGTTAAGGGAACTAGAGTGATCATCTTTTGATTGTGAACAAATGAGTACTTGTTGGTGAAACCATCATGCTTAACTCGCCGATCAAATTGCCATGGTCTGCCTAACAACAAGTGCCCAGCTTGCATCGAAACCACATCGCACAAAACTTCAGTTTCATATCTTCCAATGCGAAAAGGAACTAACACCTGTTTATGCACCTTTACCTCACCAGTATCATTTAACCATTGCAATTTATATGGCCGAGGATGCTTAATTGTTGGCAGCCCTAATTTCTCTACCATGGTTGTGCTTGCAACATTAGTACAACTCCCACCATCAATAATCACACTACATACCTTGTTTTGAACGTGGCACCTAGTGTGGAAGATGTTTTCCCGTTGCACCTCTTCATCTTCTTCTTTGGCTTGCACACTTAAAGCTCTCCTTGTGACCAACAATTCTCCTTGGACAGCGCACTCCTCATCGTCGACATCCTCTAATGAAGGCATAGAGTCATTGTCCGAATCCTCCTCGGTTTCAATGTCTCCATTGTCCCGCATCACCATAACTCGTTTGTTCAGACATTGGCTTGCTATATGACCCCTGCCTTGACATTTAAAACATTTAATATCACGAGTCCGAGTAGTGGAAGAATCGGATTTACCTTGATTCCCATGGCTGGCCACCTCTTGTTTTTGCTCGAACTTTGGCTTGGGGTTGGATTGCTTCTCATCCTTCTTCCATTGGTTGGTTTTCCAAGCCGATGTACTCGGGTTTTGGCTAGGACGTGTGCTACTGCCCCTCCTCATAAGTTGATTCTCAACTTTAATAGCCATGTGCACCATGTCCTCCAACTCCACATAATGTTGCAACTCAACGGCATTGTGAATATCTCGGTTCAAGCCCGCCAAAAACCTTGCCATTGTAGCCTCCCGATCCTCCTCTATATTAGCCCGAATCATCATAACCTCCATCTCCTTATAGTACTCCTCTACACTCCGGTTGCCTTGCTTAAGGTTTTGTAGTTTGTTGTACAACTCCCGGTAGTAGTAAGTTGGCACAAATCGCTTTCTCATCACGGTCTTCATCTCTTCCCATGACTCAATAGGCCGCTCTCTATTTCGTCTCCTGTTTATAACAAGTTGATCCCACCAAGTAATAGCATAATCAGAAAATTCAATTACAGCCAATTTTACCTTCTTTGCCTCGGAATAGTAGTGGCAATCAAAGATGAACTCCATTTTCTTCTCCCATTCTGGGTACGCTCTGATACCATATGATATGAACCCACCTAACTCCACCCCAAAAGCTAGCTTGTGAGGGGAGGATTGTGAACCCATATATATAACACCCAAGACCACCCTCTCTAACCGATGTGGGACACATCATTCCCGACCCCTTTAGACTGCACGTCCTCGTGCCAACTCCGTCGTTAACCCACACGAGCGACGTTCTCGTGCCAACTCTGTCGTTAACCCACACGAGCGACAGGGAACCTTTGTACATGCGCCCACCGACCAGCAGAGGTTTGGCTCTGATACCAAATGATACGAACCCCGTCAAGAACTGACGCGACCCTAACCGAAGTTGGTTTCCAAGATCAACTTTTAACCGGTTTTGAATGGAACCGCGACCCGATGCCCAACAAGAAGCACGAACCTTGGTATGTGAGGATGCCACAATCAGCTATGGAGAGACCGATTGATAAGTCTTGGTATGTGAGGACGCCACAATCAGCTATGGATGGACTGATTGATAAGTCTATGAACGCCACGGAAATTTCCGATAAGTTTGAATAGTTCGTTTAGGAACTAAAGAGAATTAAACCTCAAAATTATGTGTTATTACTTGTCTCCCATTGATTGAAATTCGTTACAATTATATAGGGGTTCCTATGTGAATTTTCAGCCCCTAATTCCCATGGAAATTTCGGGAAACTCATTTAACAAAAGTCAAATCTAGACTAAATAAGGAAAGTTCCCTTAATGGCTTAAAAGCCTTACAATAATAGAAATACCAGAAACGGAAAAAAAAGGAAACTAGACATTAAAAGGTCAAAACTGATTCTTCTCGCCATGTGTCGCCTCAAAATGGGAAAGTAATTGAAATGGAAATTACTCAATCCCTTCTATAGCTTGAATCACGCATTTATTGGTCTGGTTGTCGCATGCAATTCCCTCAATGGGCCTCCATGCAATAGCTTGAGCCCAAGTAGCTTGAATCAGCCCAATAAGTGTTTCTTTAAACTTCTTCGCACGAGCTCTCGTAACCGGACCAATGGGAACTTGAATTGGATCTGAATATGTCTCCCACGTGCTCTTGCTTGTGCTAGTGATGTCCTCATCATGTAAGAAAAGTTACCACAAGGGTAACTGGCTTGTGGCAGCCAAGCGTTCATAGCGACGTTGCTTTTTGATCCTTCGATGTCGGCTCTTCCTATCATTGTGAAGCAGAATTTACCAAGTGTTGGATTGTTCACCCACCAATAGGGAACGTGTTCTGGGTTTAGACCATCATGAGATAGGTTAGTTTTACCCTACTAATGACAGTGTCGTAATAGTAATTCAACCTAGTACAAGAGGAACCGTTGATTCGCACAATTGGTCATCGCGCTTGGTTGAAAAGCCAGTGGCGCAAAGCTACCGTGTGCTGGATTATGACTGAACACCTCTAAGTCAGAATCCATGCTAGAAGTGACGCATGCGGCCGTAGCCTGTTTGTTGACCTATAGTAGGGGCCTCAGCCCCCAAAGGCACATGTCGTTGGTGCAGCCCTCGCTGCGGACGAGCTACGTGGGTTGCCTTGAAGTAAAATTCATACCTAGTGGTGAGTAGAATCCTTTACAGATGACTTAAGTACGCGACAGGGTATTGTAAGTGGCAGATTGGCCTTGGTGCCATGATCCACTGAGATTCAGCCCTATGTCACTTCGATTCGTCCCTCCCCCTATTCTATCTTTTTCTCCCTGTATAGCCACAGAGGCTTAGGCGCCCCACATGGGCCAAGACTTGAACGAAAAAATTTCTAAGTGTTGTAACTTGTCCGGGAGGGAAGTTTGTGAACACTGGCCACGGTGCGGCCCATGTGGATCGAGGGCATAACCCCGCAAGGTGTTAAAGATAAGTTGCCCGAGTTGTAGAGATAGCCCCACGGGGGTCCAAGGCGTGGTAGCAGAGACCCAGTGCATGACGAAAAATTTCTCAAGTGTTTGTGAGTTTTGGGAAATAAGCATTACCAAGTATCCTCCCAAGCCAAAATAAAATACAAAGTTTTACAGTCTTCCAAGTGTTGGCCTTTGTTTTTTGCCGTGGATGAGGCGCCCCACAAGTTGAAAGAGCGAGCAGGCCATTATTGCAGACAACAATACATTGGTGATGGTTTACAAAGCGATCAAACCATACTTGTTACATGGCGTTAACTGCTCACCTGGCCAGCCACATGTCTTAAGAGTGTCATCACGCTTAACTTAATACTTCCAAATCGTTGGGTGTTCGATTCCTGATGGATATGTTAACCAAGTGATGGTTTGTACACATCGAAGGCTGATTTCCCAATCGTGTTTGTGTGATTGCGTTCGTTGGGACTTGTACATGCTTGTTACACGGTGTTTAGTTCTCAAACACAACAAGCACAGGTCCCCAACCAGCTTGTTAAGAGGAAGTGTGAAAATCTAAGGAAAATAAGCAGAAACCAATACCCTGGATGCGTATATCTTGAAAAGTTGTGTGAAACTAACACCTCATTCGCCCAAATCGGACACCCGGGCGAGAGGTTATGCCCTCACGACCTGTTCGCCACGCCGCGAGGCCCCATGGGCCCCTGCCCGAGCCACCCCCAGCCCACACATGCTTATTACAGTGTGGCACAAGCCTAAGCATGGAACAAGGCCCCCCCATTGGCCTAACACCCTTGACGAGGCCACCCTACACGCGTATGAACACCACGTGGGGCTTTGCCCACCCTTGACGATGCCCTTAGCGAGCGGATGGGGCATGGTTGAGGCCCTCGTGCGAGGATGGGTGTGTGGCCCTGGCACACGGGTGGCCTTGCCACCCTGCATGAGCAAGGCCGTGGCCAAGGGCACCCCGTGGGCTCAAGGCCTCGGACGAGCACGTGCAAGGCCTTGACCGAGGCACCCTGCGCGGATGGGTCATGTCTGAGGCCCCCTGGTTGAGCAAGGTCGCATGCACAAGGCCTGGGCCAGGTGCCCCCTAGCAGATAGGAGTGGCTGAGGCCCCCCGTGCATGGATGGGTCATGGCTGAGGCCCCTAATGCTCCCACGTGCGCGGCCCTGGAGCCCAGCTCCCGCACAAAAGGGCCAAAATCAAGTTTTTCAAAAATTTTGAAACTTTCATCCAATAAACTCATTCATGTTATTTCATCTAAAAATCATATTGAATTTTTAGAACAAAACCCAACAAAAATCTTACCAATTGAATTTATATTTTATTTTTTATGATTTTTTCAATTTTTTGCATTTGAAAAATAAAAAAAAATGCTAAATGTTAAAAAAAAATTCTAGCAAAATATCCATTAGCAAGATCACATTTTTCTAAGCACTCATGCAAAAAATCTCCTCAAAATACCATTCATAGAATTCTCTAGGTGCATGATACCTCCTTGGAATTTTCATGTCTCTTCCTACTGGACCTGAAAAAGCTTAATAAGCTCTTTAGGGGGAGGCTGCCTATCCACACCCTGTCCCCATGCCCCCCATGCCTGTTACCCCCCATGTGTGCTCACACAGGTGCACACCTTGGGCCTTTGTGTGGGCGCATGGGGGCTCATGGGCAGGGCCACCCCGGGCCAACGTCCGGTGACAGTTGGCTACCACGGTGGCGGTGGCGGAGGAGATGGCGGTGGTGGTCTGATGAGCTAGGTCTCGTTTCTTCAACAAGAAGTCATTACAATGCTTGTGTCCATGGTATGTTGCCCATGTTGGGTGTCTCTTGGATGCTTTATGCACCGTAACGGTGGATTGTTGGCTTGACGTGGTGAAGCTGTTTTTGCCTCGGTTGGGATGTTGACCTCGTCATGCATTGCCATGGCATGGGGAAACTTGGTTGCCTCGGTTGGAATGGCTTGGCCCTATTGTGCATGCGTAGGGCGGGGCAAATTTGATCCTCGTTGAGTTGACATTGTTGCCTTGGCGTGGGCTTCGTTACCTCAATTGGAAAGCTGACCCTCGTTGGGCAATCAAGAGGCCACTAAAAGGCTTGTTGCCTCCAAGATATGTAGCCCATTATGGGCGGTTCTTGGTCGCTTTGCGAGGGGAAGCTTGGTTGCCTTGTTTTAGATATTGTTCTCATGTCAAGCGGTGCGGCCATGGTGCCTCTTGATGCGTTTGTGGGCCTCGTTTTAAATGGGGTTTGCGGGCGTGTTTGGTGGTGTTGTGTCTAGCATACGTAATTGGTGTGTGAGTGGTGTTTGGGTTGAGCGTGTTGGCAGGCTCCTTGCTTGTGCAACGAACTGTTGACCCGTCAACCTGTTTCAATTTACCCCAACAGCAAATAATATGCGTCATTGGATGTGACCCTTGGTTCCTGTGTTGCCTACCGGTGTGGAAAGCTTTGTTTGGTTACCTTGTTCCTCCTTGTGGCCCTGTGGTCTCAAGGTGGATGTTGAAACAATCACTATGGCCCTGAAGCAATCCTTTTGAGGTGGCTTTCTTGGTCCATGGTTCTTTGCTTGTGCTCTCGGATGTGGAATATTATGCGGACAAAGGGCCTTGGCCTGTGGTTGTTTCGAATCTAGTCCCTCAACACGAACGACTCTCGTTACCTTATTGACCATTGGGTTCATTTGGTACGAAGTCGTAGAGGAATGTTACCTGGTTGATCCTGCCAGTAGTCATATGCTTGTCTCAAAGATTAAGCCATGCTTGTGTAAGTATGAACTAATTCAGACTATGAAACTGTGAATGGCTCATTAAATTAATTATAGTTTGTTTGATAGTAACTGCTACTCGGATAACCGTAGTAATTCTAGAGCTAATACATGCAGCAAACCTCAACTTTTAGAAGGGATGCATTTATTAGATAAAAGGTCGACGTGGGCTCTGCCCGTAGCTCTTATGATTCATGATAACTTGACGGATCGCATGGCCATCGTGCCAGCGACGCATCATTCAAATTTTTACCCTATCAACTTTCGATGGTAGGATAGTGGCCTACTATTAGACCCTCGAACTTTGAACTAAGTCAGTGGTGGCAAATCTTAGACGTGGGTGGTCCATGTCCAAGGCAATGGGGCATGTGGTAAACTCCTTTGCATGGTTCGGACAAGACCCAAAGGATTTGCATGCAGGCACAAGGTGGCTTTGGCCATGCATGTGGGTCAGGCGAGAAATATGCACGCAGGTGGGTGCGCATGCGTGGCCATTCAGACAGGCGCGCGAGCATCTCAGACAGGCAGTGAGACGTATGAATGGGCGTGCAGACAAGCATGCAAGAGACGTACGCCAGTGGCAAAGACAAAGTCCGATAAGGCTTGAGTGCGGGCTAAGTCTCAGTTTAGACAAGGCCCCACAAAAAAGGGAACGTGTAGATGTGCGTGGGCTGTTGGGTGAGCGAGCGAACTCTCAGCCCTCATGTGCGAGTGGTGCGCACACGATCCACGAAAGTCGTGGGTGGCCTCAACAGCTAACTTTGAAACATGGCCACAACGGCTAGATTCTAAAGGCACATGGGCGTAAGTCGTGGGCGAACATGGATCGACCATAGAGTTGCCCAGCCAACTACTAGACCATGACTACGCCCCATGTGGCCCATGTTGTAGCATCAGTAGGCGACTGGAAGTTAACAGGTTGCACGTGGCATGCAGAGGGCCAAATCTCCGCCGGAGAATCGTGGATGTCGCTGCAACGTGGCTGTTAGCATGCATAGTGTCCCGAAGTTGATCCCTAGTGGCTGGGGGTGTTAGCCACACGTTGTAAATTTTGTCTATAAATAGTGAGGCCCTAAGACACCAACTCACAAGTGACAAAGTGAGTGTTGTGGTGATCTATGTGAGGCAAAACTTGTATTCCTTTTTTGAATTAATAAAAGGTTGAAAAGTGGTTTTTGTAAGTTGGTTTTGTGTGTTTGATTACCAAATCATCATGGGTAAACACTTGGGTAGGCTGACTAGGTCGGGTGGCTTAGTGCCGCATAATGGCAGACTTTTGGTGAAAAATTTGGCCCCTATGACAACTGGTATCAAAGCCGAGAACGATGGACATTTTTGGAACCGTTACGATGAATGAGTTACGTGAAAGAGTTAGTCAGTTGGAGGACTTCATCAGGAATCCTCAAAGCAACGATGCAGTGAGTCTTGCGGTGCAGGTGGCACATCAGGCCGAGAAAATGGCAGCCTTAAACACGGTTCGGTTTGACACATTGCGAGGGATGGAAGAGCGGTTTTCCTCCATGATGTAGGACTTCATCACCATGATTGACTTGGTGAAGGAAAACTCGAAGAGACTAGAGGATGAGATAAGTATCCCCAAGAGGGCCATGGCGACCCCTCAGACCGTGGATGAGGCCCCTTTGAAGATCAAAGTTCCAAAACCTAAGGCGTTCAATAGTGGCCGCAACGCCAAAGAACTGGAGAATTTCTTGTGGGATATGGAGTAGTATTTCAAGGCCGCTCATATTCCAGATCGTGAAAAGATAACCATAACTAGCATGTATTTATCTGGTGATGCTAAACTATGGTGGCAGACCCAGATGTCGGGAGAGACAAGCGCTGGCAAACCTTCGATCGACGATTGAGAAACGTTAAAGAAGGAACTAAAGGATCAGTTCCTCCCATGCAACACTGCATGGATTGCACGAGAAGCACTCACGAAGCTTCGACAGACGAGTTCTGTTCGAGAGTATGTGCGGGAGTTAAGTTATTTGATGTTGGACACCAAATATTTGTCGGATGCAGACAAGCTATTCAACTTTCTATCAGGCTTGCAAGCGTGGGCACATGCCGAGTTGTGGAGACAAGGTGCGAAGGACCTTCCTTTGGCCATTGCTGCTGCGGAGGGCTTAGTCGACTTTAGACCCACCCCAACTGCCTCAATTGGTGACAAGAAGAAGGGTCAGGAAGGCAAAAAGGGTAAAGGCCCCTCCAAGGATTTTAAGAAATCTGAAGGGAAGGGTAAAAAGACGACCGAACAAGGCGAGTCCAAGGGAGGCAAGAAGGAAGCAGGCTGTTTTATTTGTGGGGGACCACATATGGCCAAGAAATGCCCAAAGTGAGAAAGATTAAATGTTATTCAAGAGTCTGAAGGAGAGGAGAATGCAGGTGGATCTAGCACTTCATGGGTAAACCCTCTCTAACTCCTTAATACGATTTCAACGGTTAAGTCAGCCCTAAATAGGGGTCTTTTGTATGCAGCGGTGCAACTAAATGGGATGACTGTAAGAGCTTTGCTAGACACGGGAGCGACCAGCAACTTCCTTTCCAATAGAATGGTGGACAAGTTGGGTTTAGTGGTAAACCAGAGTCCATGCAAAATCAAGGCGGTAAACTCAGGTGCTACTCTGGTCTAAGGTGTGTGGCCACAACGACCCTCAAAGTTGGTGCTTGGGAGGGATAGATAAATCTTACCGTCGTAGCCTTGGATGATTTTGAGTTGATCTTGGGGATTGATTTCTTTGTTCAAGCCAAGGCAACAATCATGCCTCGTCTATAGGGTATGTTAGTAAATGAGGAATGAAATCCTTGTTTTATTCACGCTGACTTCTCTGGACAGGTCGAGAGTAAGTTAGAGATGCAGTCGGCTAAGCTAATTTAAAAATGGGGTGAAAAAGGGCGAGATTACTTATGTTGTAGCCCTCGTAAATAAAACTAGATCGGGTCGTGGAGGTGCCTGATGAAGTTGCAATGTTGTTCGAGCAGTTCTTAGACGTGATGCCCTTAGAGCTGCCAAAGGAATTACCACCGAGGTGAGTGGTGGACCATAAGATTGAGTTGGAGCAAGGTGCTAGGCTGCCAACCCAAGCCCCTTATCGGATGGCCCCATCAGAGTTGGTCGAGCTGAGGAGTCAGCTTAACGAGTTGCTAATGCTAGTTTCATATAGCCATCAAAAGCCCCTTATGGTGCCCCTGTGCTGTTTTAGAGGAAGCAGGATGGCTCATTATGGATGTGCATAGACTATTGAGCCCTTAATAAGGTGACTGTCAAGAAAGTATTCGGTCCCCAATGCTGCGGATTTGTTCGACCGATTGGCAGGTGTGTCATACTTCACAAAGCTGGACCTACGGTCAGGCTATTGGCAGGTGCGGATAGCCGAGAGGGATGAGCCCAAGACTGCTTGTGTGATGAGGTATGGTTCATTTGAGTTTTTGGTGCTGCATTTTTGGCTTAACCAATGCCCTTGTGACATTTTGCAACTTAATGAACGAGGTACACTATGAATTTCTTGATCGGTTTGTGGTTGTTTATTTGGATGATATTGTTGTTTACTCGGGATCCTTGGTGGATCATGTTAATCACTTGCGGCAAGTATTCTCATGGCTTAGAGAATACAAGTTATTTGTGAAGAAAGAAAAATGCGAGTTTTGCAGGCAATAAATCAAATTCTTGGGCCAATGGATTTCCAAAGGCAATATTCGGATGGATGAGGACAGGGTGAAGGCAATCATTGATTGGCCTGCGCCGACGAAGGTACCAGACTTGCGTTCTTTTCTTGGTTTGGCAAATTACTATCGACGGTTCATCAATGGGTATTCAAAGAAGGCAAGCCCTTTGATAGATTTGCTGAGAAAGGAGCAAAAGTGGGCATGGATAGACGCATGCCAAGAAGCCTTTGAGAAGCTGAAGGCAGCAGTTGCCTCGGAACCAGTCTTGAGATTGCCGGATTTTGAGCTTCCATTTGAGGTACAAACGGATGCATCAGACCAAGCTCTTGGTGGAGTGCTCGTGCAGGATGGCCACCCTGTGGCTTATGAAACTAGGAAGCTTAACGATGCTGAACAGCGGTACTCAGCCCATGAGAAGGAAATGACGGCAGTGATGCACTGCCTTGACACTTGGTGGCATTACTTGCTGGGAACGAAGTTCAAAGTGTTGACGGACAATGTGGCGAACACTTATTTCAAGACCCAGAAGAAGTTAACCCCAAAACAAGCCCGATGGTAGGAATTCCTGGCAGAATTGGACTTTTTGTGGGAACATAAACCAGGCAAGCTAAACCAAATCGCTAACGCCTTAAGTCGCAAGGAGGTGCAGGACTATGTGGCTGCATTGATGGCAGTGTAGTCAACTTTTCTTGATCAAGTGAAACAACAAGCTGAGGTGGACCAGGCCTATGTTCATCTCAAGAAGGAAGTGCGAGAAGGAGTAGTGAGGCGTTATTGGGAAGATGACGGACTCCTTTATGCCAAAGGTAATCAATTATTTATTCCTAACTCGGGTGGCTTGAGACAGGAACTTTTGCAGGAGACGCCTGACCCTCAATGGGCGAGACATCCAGGGAGAGAACGGATGATGGCACTCCTAACCCACAGCTATTATTGGCCCAACATGGAGGAGGATGTTGAGCTATATGTGAAGACTTGTTTGGTGTGCCAACAAGACAAGACAGAAAGAAGGAAGGTAGTCGGACTATTACAGCGACACCGATGCCAGAAAAGCCATGGAAATCAGTATCTATGGATTTGATTACGGGGTTACCTTCAATCCAAGGTACGCGGTCAGTGTTGGTCGTCATAGATCAGTTTTCAAAGTATGCATTGTTCATTGCAGCCCCACACGAGTGCTCAGCTATCGTGGCGGCAGAGCTCTTTTTCAAGAATGTGGTGAAATATTTCAGTGTGCCTGAAGACATAGTCAGTGATCGTGATTCAAGGTTCACTGGTAAGTTTTGGACGGCTCTCTTTAACTGGATAGGTTCTGAGTTAAAGTTTTCTATGGCTAACCATCCACAGACTGACGACTAAACGAAGCCTATTAATGCTGTATTGGAAGAATTTTTAAGTCATTATGTCTCGACGAGTCAAAAGAATTTACTATATTTACTTGTTGTGGCCCAATTCTCTTACAACTTACATCGGAGTTCTGCAACCGGAATGAGTCCAGTAGAGCTTGCACTCGGACATCAGCCCCTGACCCCATTGGAGGTGGCACATTCCAAAGGGCGAGTTAGCTGTCTAGTAGCCTATCGCTTTGTGGAAAAGAAGCAAGAGTTGACACTACAGGCTCGAGACAGTTTGATGAAAGCAGCCAGGCGCATGAAGAAGTATGCTGATCAGCATAGGCGCCAAGTCGAGTTCAATGTTGGTGACATGGTGTTATTGAATTGACCCCACTGATTTGGAAGAAGATAAGTAGCAAAGCAGTGCATCGTGGGCTTCTTCCAAGGTACGATGGTCCATTTGAAATTATTAAGAAAGTTAGGAATGTTGCTTGCAGGTTAAAGCTACCACCTCTACTAAAAGTGCACCCAACGTTCCACGTGAGTTTTCTGAAGCCTTACAAGGAGGACTTGTTGAACGAAAGGTAACAGGCGAAGAGGGCTCCGCCCCATATCAGAAAACAATTTGACAAAATAATGGAAAAGATCCTTGGCCATCGAACAATGGGCATGAGCAAGAAGAATCGACGGACTGATTTTCTTGTGAAATGGAAGGGTGAAGAGGAGAACAGTGCTACTTGGGAGCAGGACGTTACCTTGTGGCAATTTGAGAAAGAAGTGCAGGAATACCTCCAGGCTATACCGATGAGGGCGTTGGCTTCATCTGGTGGGGGTGGTTTGTCAAACCCCCGAACTTCGAACCAAGTCAGTGGTGGCAAATCTTGGACGTGGGTGGCCCATGTCTAAGGCAAGGGGGCATGTGGTAACCTCCTTTGCATGGTTCAGACAAGACCCAAAGGATCAGCATGCAGGCACAAGGTGGCCTTGGCCATGCATGTGGGTCAGGCGAGAAATGTGCACGCAGGTGGGTGCACATGAGTGGCCATTCAGACAGGAGCGCGAGCATTTGGACAGGCGAGCGAGCATCTTGGACAGGCAGTGAGACATGCACGTGGGCGTGCGGACAAGCATGCGAGAAACTCGAGGGAAGCTAGTGGACAAAGACACAAGCAGGCAAGGCCTGAGTGCAGGCTAAGTCTCGGTTCAGACAAGTCCCCACAAAAAAGGAAACGTGCAAATGTGCGTTGGTTGTTGGGTGAGTGAGTAAACTCTCAGCCCACGTGTGCGAGTGGTGCGCACACGATCCGCGGAAGCAGGTGGCCTCAACAACTAACTCTGAAACATGGCCACAACAGCTAGATTCTGAAGGCACGTGGGCGTAAGTCGTAGGTGATCGTGGATCGACTAGAGAGTTGCCTAGCCAATGGCTAGACCATGACTACGCCCCACGTGGCCCATGTTCATGCATCAGTAGGTGACTGGAAGTCAACAGGCTGCACGTGGCGTGTAGAGGGCCAAGTCTCCGCCTGAGAATCGTGGAAGTCGCTGCAACGTGGCTGTTAGCATGCATAGTGTCCTGAAGTTGATCCTTAGTGGCTGGGGGTGTCAGCCACACGTTGTAAATTTTGTCTATAAATAGTGAGGCCCTGAGACACCAACTCACAAGTGACGAAGTGAGTGTTGTGGTGATCCGTGTGGGGCAAAACTTGTATTCCTTTTGTGAATTAATAAAAGGTTGGAAAGTGATTTTCGTAAGTTGGTTTTGTGTGTTTGATTATCGGATCATCGTGGGTAAACATTTGGGTAGGCTGACTAGGTCGGGTGGCTTAGAGCCGCACAGTGGCAGACTTTCGATGAAAAATTTAGCCCCTGTCACACCTACTATGGTGGTGACGGGTGACAGAGAATCAGGGTTTGATTCTGGAGAGGGAGCCTAAGAAACGTCTACCACATCCAAGGAAGGCATTAGGTGCGCAAATTACCCAATCCTAACACACGGAGGTAGTGACAATAAATAACAATACCGGGCTCTACGAGTCTAGTAATTGGAATGAGTACAATCCAAATCCCTTAGCGTATATTTAAGTTGTTGCCGTTAAAAAGCTCGTAGTTGGACCTTGGGTTGGGTTGATCGGTCCGCCTCAGGTGTGCACCGGTTGGCTCGTCCCTTCTATCGGTGATGCGCTCCTGGCCTTAATTGGCAAGGTTTTGCCTCCGGTGCTGTTACTTTGAAGAAATTAGAGTGCTCAAAGCAAGCCTACGCTCTGTATACATTAGCATGGGATAACATCATAGGATTTTGATCCTATTCTGTTGGCCTTCAGGATCGGAGTAATGATTAACAAGGATAGTCAGGGGCATTCGTATTTCATAGTCAGAGGTGAAATTCTTGGATTTATGAAAGATGAACAACTACAAAAGCATTTGCCAAGGATGTTTTCATTAATCAAGAATGAAAGTTGGGGGCTCGAAGACGATCAGATACTGTCCTAGTCTCAACCATAAACGATGTTGACCAGGGATCGATGGATGTTGCTTATAAGACTCCGTCGGCACCTTATGAGAAATCAAAGTTTTTGGGTTCTGAGGGGAGTATGATCGCAAGGCTGGCTTAATTTGACTCAACACGGGGAAACTTACCAGGTCCAGACATAGTAAGGATTGACAGACTGAGAGCTCTTTCTTGATTCTATGGGTGGTGGTGCATGGCCGTTCTTAGTTGGTGGAGCGATTTGTCTAGTTATTAACGTTAACGAAAGAGAGCTCAGCCTGTTAACTAGCTATACGGAGGATACCCTCTGCGGCCAGCTTCTTAGAGGGACTATGGCCGCTTAGGCCAAGAAAGTTTGAGGCAATAATAGGTCTGTGATGCCCTTAGATGTTTTGGGCCGCACGCGCGCTACATTGATGTATTCAACGAGTCTATAGCCTTGGCCTACAGGCCCGAGAAACCTTTGAAATTTCATCGTGATGGGGATAGATCATTGCAATTGTTGGTCTTCAACGAGGAATTCTAGTAAGCGCGAGTCATTAGCTCTCGTTGACTATGTCCCTGCCCTTTGTACACACCGCCCACCGCTCCTACCGATTGAATGGTCCGGTGAACTATTCAGATCGAGGCGACATGGGCGGTTTGTTGCTCATGATATTGCGAGAAGTCCACTGAACCTTATCATTTTGAGGAAGGAGAAGTCGTAACAAGGTTTCCGTAGGTGAACCTGTGGAAGGATCATTGTCGAAACCTGCCCAACAGAAGCAAACAGGTTTACAACACTTGGGGGCGAGGGGTAGTCATATGCGCCTTGAACCACCCATGTCGAGTGCGTGTGGCTTCGCCATGCGTGGGGCCCTCCAATAGATGGGAGGTGGCTGAGGACCCCAGTGCGCCCACGTGCGTGGCCCTGGCGCCCAACACGTGCACGAAAGGGCCGAAATCAAGTTTTTAAAAAATTTAGAAACTTTCATCCAATACACTCATTCATGTTATCTCATCTAAAAATCATACCTAATTTTTAGAACAAAACCCAATAAAAATCTTACCAATTGTATTTATGTTTTATTTTTTATGATGTTTTCAATTTTTTGCCTTTGAAAAATAAAAAAAATGCTAAATGTTAAAAAAAAATCTGGAAAAATATCCATTAGCAAGATCACATTTTTCTAAGCACTCATGCAAAAAATCTCCTCAAAATACAAAGTATAGAATTCTCTAGGGGCATGATACCTCCTCGGAATTTTCATGTCTCTTCCTGCTGGACCTGAAAAAGCTTAATAAGCTCTTTAGGGGGGGCTGCCTGTCCACCCCCTTGCCCCCATGCCCCCCACGCCTGTTGCCCCCCATGTGTGCCCACACGGGTGCACACCTTGGGCCTTGGTGTGGGGCACATGGGGGCTCATGGGCAGGGCCGCCCCGGGCCGCCGTTGGGTGACGGTTGGCTACCACAGCGGCGGCGGCGGAGGAGATGGCGGCGGCAATCTGATGAGCTGAGTCTCATCTCTTCAACAAGAAGTCATTGCGATGCTTGTGTCCATGGTATGTTGCCCATGTTGGGTGTCTCTTGGATGCTTTATGCACCGCAATGGTGGATTGTTGGCTTGACATGGGGAAGTTGTGTTTGCCTCGGTTGGGATTTTGACCTAGTCATGCGTTGCCATGGTGTGGGGAAGCTTGGTTGCCTCGGTTGGAATGGCTTGGCCCTGTTGTGCGTGCGCAGGGCGGGGCAAATATTATCCTCGCCAAGTTGACATTGTTGGCTTGGCATGGGCTTCGTTACCTCAATGGGAAAGCTGACCCTTGTTGGGCAATCAAGAGGCCACTAAAAGGCTTGTTGCCACCAAGATATGTAGCCCATTATTGGTGGTTCTTGGTCGCTATGTGCGAATGTTATGGTTGAATGTTGGCTTTGCGAGGGGAAGCTTGGTTGCCTTGATTAAGATGTTGTTCTCATGTCAAGAGATGCGGCCATGGTGCCTCTTGCTGCGTTCGTGGGCCTCATTTTAAATGGGGTTTGCGAACGTGTTTTGTGGTGTTGTGTCTAGCGTACGTAATTGGCGTGTGAGTGGTGTTTGGCTTGAGCGTGTTGGCAGGCTCCTTGCTTGGGCAACGAACTGTTGACACATCACCCTATTTTAATTTGCCCCAAGATCAAATAATATGCGTCATTGGGCGTGACCCTTGGTTCCTGTGTTGCCTACTATTGTGGAAAGCTTTGTTTGGTTGCCTTGTTCCTCCTTTGGGCCCTGTGGTCTCAAGGTGGATGTTGAAACAATCACTATGGCCCTAAAGCAATCCTTTTGAGGTGGCTTTCTTGGTGCATGGTTCTTTGTTTGTGTTCTCGGATGCGGAATATTATGTGGACAAAGGGCCTTGGCCTGTGGTTGTTCCAAATCTAGTCCCTCGATACGAACGACTCTCGTTACCTTATTGACCATTGGGTTCATTTGGAACGAAGTCGTAGAGGAATGTTACCTGGTTGATCCTGCTAGTAGTCATATGCTTGTCTCAAAGATTAAGCCATGCATGTGTGAGAATGACCTAATTCATACTGTGAAACTATGAATGGCTCATTAAATCAGTTATAGTTTGTTTGATGGTACCTGCTACTCGGATAACCGTAGTAATTCTGGAGCTAATACGTGCAACAAACCCTGACTTCTAGAAGGGATGCATTTATTAGATAAAGGTCGACGCGGGCTCTGCCCGCAGCTTTAATGATTCATGATAACTCGACGGATCGCACGGCCATCGTGTCGGCGACGCATCATTCAAATTTCTGCCCTATCAACTTTTGATGGTAGGATAGTGGCCTATTGTCATAGGGGCCAAATTTTTCACCGAAAGTTTGCCACTGTGCGAAACTAAGCCACCCGACCTAGTCAGCCTACCCTAGTGTTTGCCCACGATGATCCGATAATCAAACACACAAAACCAACTTACAGAAACCACTTTCCAACCTTTTATTAATTCACAAAAGGAATACAAGTTTTGCCTCACACTGATCACCACAACACTCACTTCGTCACTTGTGAGTTGGTGTCTCAGGGCCTCACTATTTATAGATAAAATTTACAACGTGTGGCCGACACCTCCAGCCACTAAGGATCAACTTCAGGACACTATGCATGCTAACAGCCACATTGCAGCGACTTCCACGATTCTCGGGCAGAGACTTGGCCCTCTGCAGGCCACATGCAGCCTGTTAACTTCCAGTCACCTATTGATGCGCGAAAATGGGCCACGTGGGGCATAGTCAAGGTCTAGCCATTGGCTGGGCAACTCTCTAGTCGATCCACATTCGCCCACGACTTATGCCCACGTGCCTTCAGAATCTAGCCGTTGTGGCCATGTTTTAGAGTTAGCTGTTGAGACCACCTGCTTCCGCGGATCATGTGTGAACCACTCGCACACGTGGGTTGAGAGTTTGCTCGCTCACCCAACAGCCCACGCACATCTGCACGTTCCCTTTTCCACGGGGCCTTGTCTGAACCGAGACTTAGCCCGCACTCAAGCCTTGCCTGCCTGTGTCTTTGTCCGCTAGCTTCCCTCGAGTTTCTCGCATGCTTGTCCACACGCCCACGTGCATGTGTCACTGCCTGTCTGAATGCTCGCACGCCTGTCTGAATGGCCACTCTTGCGTACCCACCTGCGTGCATATTTCTCGCCTGACCCACATGCATGGCCAAGGCCACCTTATGGCTGCATGCTGATCCTTTGGGTCTTGTCCGAACCATGGAAAGGAGGTTACCACATGCCCCCTTGCCTTGGACATTGGCCATGCATGTCCAAGATTTGCCACCACTGACTTAGTTCGAAATTCAGGGGTCTAACAAACCACCCCCATCGGATGAAGCCGACGCCCTCATCGGTATAGCCTCAAGGTATTCCTACACTTCTTTATCAAATTGCCACAAGGTAACGTCCCGCTCCCAAGTAGCACTGTCCTCCTCTTCACCCTTCCATTTCACAAGAAAATCAGTCCGTCGATTCTTCTTGCTCATGCCCATTGTTCGATGGTCAAGGATCTTTTCCACCATTTTTTCAAAGTGTTTTCTGATAGTGGGCAGAGCCCTCTGTGCTTGTTGCCTTTCGTTCAACAAGTCCTCCTTGTAAGGCTTCAAAAAACTCACGTGGAATGTTGGGTGCACTTTTAGTCGAGGTGGTAGCTTTAACCTATAAGCAACATTCCCAACTTTCTTATTAATTTCAAAGGGACTATCGTACCTTGGAAGAAGCCCACGATGCACTACTTTGCTGCTTATCTTCTTCCAAATCTGTGGGGTCAATTTCAGCAACACCATGTCACCAACATTGAACTCGACTTGGCGCCTATGTCGATCGGCATACTTCTTCATGCGCCTGGCTACTTTCATCAAACTGTCTCGGGCCTGTAGTATAAACTCCTGCTTCTCTTTTGCAAAGCGATAGGCTGCTGGATAGCTAACTCGCCCTTTGGAACGTGCCACCTCCAATGGGGTCAGGGGCTGATGTCCGAGTGCAAGCTTTGCTGGACTCATTCCGGTTGCAGAACTCTGATGTAAGTTGTAGGAGAATTGGGCCACATCAAGTAAATCTAGCCAATTCTTTTGACTCGTCGAGACATAATGCCTTAAAAATTCTTCCAATAGAGCATTAATACGCTCCATTTAGCCGTAGAAAACTTTAACTCAGAACCTATCAAGTTAAAGAGAGCCGTCCAAAACTTACCAGTGAACCTTGAATCACGATCACTGACTATGTCTTCAGGCACACCGAAATATTTCACCACATTCTTGAAAAAGAGCTCTGCCGCCATGATAGCTGAGCACTCATGTGGGGCTACAATGAACACTACATACTTTGAAAACTGATCTACAACGACCAACACTGACTGCATACCTTGGACTGAAGGGAACCTTGTAATGAAATCCATAGATACTGATTTCCATGGCTTTTCTGGCACCGGGAGTGGCTGTAATAGTCTGGCTACCTTCCTTCTTTCCGTCTTGTCTTGTTGGCACACCAAACAAGTCTTCACATATAGCTCAACATCCTCCTCCATGTTGGGCCAATAATAGCTGCGGGTTAGGAGTGCCATCATCCGTTCTCTCCCCGGATGTCCTGCCCATTGAGGGTCATGTGTCTCCTGTAAAAGTTCCTGTCTCAAGCCACCCGAGTTAGGAATAAATAATCGATTACCTTTGGCATAAAGGAGTCTGTCATCTTCCAAATAACGCCTCACTACTCCTTCTCGCACTTCCTTCTTGAGATGAACATAGGCCTGGTCCACCTCAGCTTGCTGTTTCACTCGATCAAGAAAAGTTGACTGATCTACCATCAATGCAGCCACATAATCCTGCACCTCCTTGCGACTCAAGGCGTCAGCGACTTGGTTTTGCTTGCTTGGTTTATGTTCCCACAGAAAGTTAAATTCCGCTAGGAATTTCTGCCATCGGGCCTGTTTTGGGGTTAACTTCTTTTGGGTCTTGAAATTAGTGTTCGCCACATCGTCCATCAACACTTTGCACTTCGTTCCCAGCAAGTAATGCCTCCAAGTGTCAAGGCAGTGCACCACTACCGTCATTTCCTTCTCGTGGGCTGAGTACCGCTGCTCAGCATCCTTAAGCGTCATGATGAGGACATCGTTAGCACAAGCAAGAGCACGTGGGATGAGACATATTCAGATCCAATTCAAGTTCCCATTGGTCCGGTTACAAGAGCTCGTGTGAAGAAGTTCAAAGAAACGCTTATTGGGCTGATTCAAGCAACTTGGGCTCAAGCTATTGCATGGAGGCCCATTGAGGGAATTGCATGTGACATCCAGACCAACAAATGCGTGATTCAAGCTCTAGAAGGGATCGAGTATTTTCCATTTCAGTTACTTTCCCGTTTTGAAGCTTCAAATGGAGAGAAGAATCAACTATTTACCTTTTAATGTCTAGTTTCCTTTTTGCGTTTGTTTTATTTCTATTTTTTGTAAGGCTTTTAAGCCATTAAGGGAACTTTCCTTATTTGCTTTAGATTAGATGTTTTGGTAATTGATTTGCCCGAAATTCCATGGGCAATTAGGAGCTGAAAATTCGCATAAGGGAACCCCTATATATTGTAACGAATTTCATTCAATGTGAATAAGTTTTAACACACAATTCGAACTTATCAGAAAATTCTGTGGCGTTCATAGACTTATCAATCAGTCCATCCATAGCTAATTGTGGCGTCCTCACATACCAAGGTTCGTGCTTCTTGTTAGGCATCGGGTCATGGTTCCATTCAAAACTGGTTAGGAATTTTGATCTTGAAAACCAATCTTGGTTAGGGTCGCGTCAGTTCTTGGCAGGGTTCGTATCATTTGGTATCAGAGCGAGGTTCTAATCAGGTTTTGCTTATCCATTCTCTTAGTTTATGTTTGTTTCAGTTATTCGTGAGTTTTGATTTCCATTATCAAAGTCGGTTAAAAAAAAAGATCCGAAAAGAAAAGAAACAAAAATGAAAAAAAAGGAAAAGAAGAAAAACAATAGGATCCGAAAAAAAATAAAAAAAAAATTGTTCCTTAATTTTTTTTTTTCAGATTCTTGTTATTCATCGTTTAAGGAACCCAAAATTGAATTCCCTACACATACCAAAATTTTTTTCTCAAATTTCATTCCTTTTGGGTGTGATTTCTAAAAGCCTAAATTATTTGTTCTTGTTATAGTCTTGTTTCTAATCTGAGCCTCCTTAGTAATCTATTTGTGAATTGTCAAGGAAATTTTGATATTGATTTGACTAGTTTTATAGAAACTGAGTGAGAATTAATGAGTGGAAAAGTTAAAGAGGCGAGAGCATTAGAGTAGACAAAAGTCGAAAGTACTGAGTGTAAACATGAGTGAAATTGAGTGAACCATTTCACGAGTGAAACATGTAAGGGAGTGTGGTAAGGTCCTTTGCATTGCTTCTTATTTTGTTTTGCAAAAATATATATATATATATCAAACAACAGCAAGAACACTATTGAGGGTACCTCGGGTGCAGCAGATCCAAAACTTCTTATGGAAGTGATGATGGGGGAGATAAGGCAATTGTTGAGGGGAGAATTACGACAGCTTCATGAGAGGATAGACCGGATAGAAAACGCACTTGTGGAGCAGCCACAACATGTTCCTCATGCGCTTAGGTGGGACAGGGTTCCGGTTAGAGGAGAGGTTAATGACTACTATAGGATTGATGGGGAAGAATTTGACGAAGGAGAAGATTCAGTGGGTAGTCATGAAAGATTTGGAAGGGATAGAGGAGTTAGGAACCAGGAAAATAATAGTTTGAGAGGCATAAAAATGAAGATACCATCATTTCAAGGCAAATCCAATCCAAAAGTGTACCTAGAATGGGAGAAGAAAATGGAGTTCATCTTTGACTGCCAAAACTATTACGAGGCAAAGAAGGTAAAATTGGCTGTAATTGAATTTTTTGATTATGCTATTACTTGGTGGGATCAGCTTGTTATATATAAACAGGAGACGAAATAGAAAGCGACCTATTGAGTCATGGGAAGAGATGAAGACTGTGATGAGGAAGCGATTTGTACCAACTTACTACTACTGGGAGTTGTACAACAAACTACAAAATCTTAAGCAAGGCAACTGGAGTGTAGAGGAGTACTATAAGGAGAGGGAGGTTATGGTGATCCGGTCAAATATAGAGGAGGATCGGGATGCTACAATGGCAAGGTTTTTGGCGGGCTTGAACCGAGATATTCACAACGCCGTTGAGTTAAACATTATGTGGAGTTGGAGGACATGGTGCACATGGCTATTAAAATTGAGAATCAACTTATGAGGAGGGGTAATAACACACGTCCTAGCCAAAACCCAAGTACATCTGCTTGGAAAATGAACCAATGGAAGAAGGATGAGAAGCAACCCAACACCAAGCCAAAGACCGAGCAAAAACAAGAGGTGGCCGGCCATGGGAATCAAGGTAAATCCGATTCTTCCACTTCTCGGAATTGTGATATTAAATGTTTTAAATGTCAAGGCAGAGGTCACATAGCAAGCCAATATCCGAACAAACGAGCTCTGGTGATGCGGGACAATGGAGAGATTGAAACTGAGGAGGATTCGGACAATGATTCTATGCCTTCACTAGAGGATGCCGACAATGAGGAGTGCGCTGTCCAAGGAGAATTGTTGGTTACAAGGAGAGCTTTAAGTGTGCAAGCCAAAGAAGAAGATGAAGAGGTGCAGTGAGAAAACATCTTCCACACTAGGTGCCACGTCCAAAACAAGGTATGTAGTGTGATTATTGATGGTGGGAGTTGTACTAATGTTGCTAGCACAACCATGGTAGAGAAGTTAGGGCTGCCAACAATTAAACATCATCGACCATATAAATTGCAATGGTTAAATGATAATGGTGAGGTAAAGGTGCATGAGCAAGTGTTAGTTTCTTTTCGTATTGGAAGATATGAAGATGAAGTTTTGTGCGATGTGGTTCTGATGCAAGCTGGGCACTTGTTATTAGGCAGACCATGGTAATTTGATCGGTGAGTTAAACATGATGGTTTCACCAACAAGTACTCATTTGTTCACAATCAAAAAATGATCACTCTTGTTCCGTTGACACCAAAACAGGTTTATGAAGACCAAGTGAGCTTACAGAGAGAAAGTGATAAAAAAAAATGAAGAATGGAGAAAAATCAAGAGTGGGAGTGCAGAGAGAGAGTTCGGCCAGTGAGAGAAAAAGAAGAGATGGCCGAGAAAAAGGAGAGCAAAGAGAGCAAGGGAGAGAAAATTGAGAGGGCTGAAAAAAATTCACAATCAGCCAATGAGAGAAAAGTAGAGAGAAAAACAAACTTCTATGCGAGAGGCGGTGAGATTAAAAGGGCATTGTTTTCAAATCAGCCAATGATTGTACTTTTGTACAAAGAGGCGTTCTTAAACACTAACGAACTTGACCCTGCATTGCCTAGTTCTGTTGTTTCTCTGTTGCAGGAATTCGAGGATGTATTTCCGGCTGAGGCGCCTGATGGTTTGCCGCCAATGTAGGGAATAGAACATCAGATTGATTTTGTACCTAGCGCTTCCATTCCAAATCGACCGGCTTATAGAAGCAACCCCGAGGAGACAAAAGAGCTTCAAAGGCAGGTCAGTGAGTTGATGAAAAAGGGGTATGTGAGAGAAAGTATGAGCTCATGCACCGCTCCAGTCTTACTCGTGCCTAAGAAGGATGGGACCTGGAGGATGTGCGTAGATTGTAGACACCATTAACAATATCATGGTAAAGTATCGCCATCCTATTCCTCATTTAGATGATATGTTGGATGAACTGCATGGTGCTTCTGTGTTCTCAAAAATTGATTTGAAAAGTGGATACCATCAAATACGCATGAAAGAGGGTGATGAATGGAAAACTGCCTTTAAGACAAAATATGGACTGTATGAGTGGTTAGTAATGCCATTTGGTTTAACTAATGCTCCAAGTACATTTATGCGTTTAATGAATCATGTATTACGTGCATTTATTGGCAGGTTTGTTGTTGTGTATTTTGATGATATACTCATTTATAGCAAAGACATGGACCAACATGTAGTGCATTTAAACTCTGTTTTGGATGTGCTTAGAAATGAGAAGTTGTGTGCTAACCTCAAGAAGTGTACCTTTTGCATAGATAATCTTGTGTTTCTTGGTTTTATTGTTAGTGCTCAAGGTATACAGGTTGATGAAGAAAAGGTGCGAGCCATCCAAAAGTGGCTGAGTCCAACTAGTGTGGGAAATGTACAGAGTTTTCATGGACTTGCTAGTTTCTACCAGCGGTTTGTGAAAGATTTCAGTACTATAGCCGCACCTCTAACTGAAGTGATCAAGAAGAACGTTGGGTTTAGATGGGGAGAAGAGCAAAAAAAGGCATTTCAGTTAATCAAGGAGAAGTTGACTAATGATCCATTGTTATCTTTACCTAATTATTTCAAAACTTTTGAGATTGAATGTGATGCTTCAGGTGTTGGAATTGGCATTGTTTTAATGCAAGAAGGGAGACCAGTAGCATATTTCAGTGAGAAGCTGAATGGGGCAACTCTTAATTACCCAACTTATGATAAAGAGATGTATGCATTGGTTTGGGCATTAGAGACATGGCAGCACTACCTATGGCCTAAGGAGTTCGTGATTCACACCGATCATGAGTCTCTGAAACACTTGAAGGGCCAACACAAGCTGAACAAGAGGCATGCTCGTTGGGTGGAATTCATAGAGACATTTCCGTATGTCATTCGCTACAAGCAAGGTAAGGAAAACGTCGTTGCCGATGCACTTTCTTACAGGTATGTCTTAATCTCAACTCTTAATGCTAAACTACTGGGTTTTGAACATATTAAAGAGTTATATGCTGATGGCCGTGACTTTAATACTAAGTATCAAGCTTGTGAGAGATTTGCTAGTGGTAAGTACTTTGGCATGAGGGATACTTGTTTCAGGAGAATAAATTGTGTGCCTAATTGTTCATTAAGAGATTTGCTAGTGAGAGAATCCAATGGGGGAGGATTGATGGGACATTTTGGAGTAATGAAGACTTTGGTTGTGTTGCAGGAACACTTCTATTGGCCACATACGAAATGAGATGTTCAGAGGCTTTGTGGTAGATGTGTAACTTGTAGGCAGGCTAAATCAAGAGTGCAACCCCACGGTTTGTACACTCCTTTACTAATACCTAGTGAACCCTAGACTGATATTTCGATGGATTTGTGTTAGGTTTGCCTAGGTCTAAACGGGGAAGAGACTCGATATTTGTGGTCGTGGATAGGTTTTCCAAGATGGCCCATTTTATTCCATGTCACAAGACAAATGATGCTTCCGATGTTGCTGATTTGTTCTTTAGGGAAATTGTGAGACTTCATGGTATGCCTAGGACAATTGTTTCTGATAGGGACACCAAGTTCTTAAGCTACTTTTGGAAGACTTTGCGGGCTAAATTAGGGACTAAGCTATTGTTTTCGACTACTTGTCACCCTCAAACCGATTGTCAAACAAAAGTTGTGAATAGAACCTTGTCTACTTTGTTGCGGGCTGTCATTAAAAAGAACATCAAAACATGGAAGGGATGTTTACCACATGTTGAGTTTGCTTGTAATCTATCTGTTCATTCTGCTACACAAATTTCACCATTTGAAATTGTTTATGGTTTTAATCCTTTAATTCCTTTGGATTTAATGCCATTACCTTTGTTTGAGCATGTGAATTTAGATGGAAAAAGAAAAGCTGACCTTGTTAAGTAGATACACGAGAAGGCAAGACTCAACATCGAGCGAAGGACTAAACAATATGCTGAACAAGCCAACAAAGGGCGTCACAAGCTCGTCTTTGAGCCCGACGATTGGGTGTGGTTGCACTTACGCAAGGAACGGTTTTTGAAACAAACGAAATCCAAGTTGTTGCCTAGAGGGGACAATCCTTTTCAAATTCTTGAAAGGATCAATGATAATGCATACAATCTAGACTTGCCAGCTGAGTATGGTGTAAGTGCCTCCTTTAATGTTTCTGACCTAAGTCCTTTTCATGCAGGCGACGATTTGAGGACAAATCCCTCTCAAGAGGAGGGGAATGATGAGGACATCATTAGCACAAGCAAGAGCACGTGGGATGAGACATATTCAGATCCAATTCAAGTTCCAATTGGTCCAGTTACAAGAGCTCGTGCGAAGAAGTTCAAAGAAACGCTTATTGGGCTGATTCAAGCAACTTGGGCCCAAGCTACTGCATGGAGGCCCATTGAGGGAATTGCATGTGACATTCAGACCAACAAATGCGTGATTCAAGCTCTAGAAGGGATCGAGTACTTTCTATTTCAGTTACTCTCCCGTTTTGAGGCGACAAGTGGCGAGAAGAATCAGCTATTTACCTTTTGATGTCTAGTTTCCTTTTTGCATTTGTTTTATTTCTATTTTTGTAAGGCTTTTAAGCCATTAAGGGAGCTTTCCTTATTTATTTTAGATTAGACGTTTTGGCATTGATTTGCCCGAAATTCCATGGGCAATTAGGAGTTGAAAATTCGCATAGGGGAACCCCTATATATTGTAACGAATTTCATTCAATGTGAATAAGTTTTAACACACAATTTGAGGTTTAATTCTCTTTGGTTCCTAAACAAAGTATTTGAACTTATCAAAAAATTCTGTGGCGTTCATAGACTTATCAATCAGTCCATCCATAGCTGATTGTGGCGTCCTCACATACCAAGGTTCGTGCTTCTTGTTAGGCATCGGGTCGCGGTTCCATCCAAAAAGGTTAGGAATTTTGATCTTGGAAACCAATCTTGGTTAGGGTCGCGTCAGTTCTTGGCGGGGTTCGTATCACTTCCTACTTTCATAAGCCACAGGGTGGCCATCCTGCACGAGCACTCCACCAAGAGCTTGATCTGATGCATCCGTGTGTACCTCAAATGGAAGATCAAAATCCGACAATCTTAAGTCTGGTTTCGAGGCAACTGCTACTTCAGCTTCTCAAAGGCTTCTTGGCATGCGTCTGTCCACGCTCACTTTTGCTCCTTTCTCAGCAAATTTTTCAAAGGGCTTGCCTTCTTTGAATACCCTTTGATGAACCATCGATAGTAATTTGCCAAACCAAGAAAAGAACGCAAGTCTGGCACCTTCGTTGGCGCAGGCCAATCAATGATTGCCTTCACCTTGTCCTCGTCCATCCGAATATTGCCTTTGGAAATCCAATGGCCCAAGAATTTGATTTCTTGCCTGCAAAACTCACATTTCTCTTTCTTCACAAATAACTTGTATTCTCTAAGCCGTGAGAATACTTGCCGCAAGTGATTAACATGATCCACCAAGGATCCCAAGTAAACAACAATATCATCCAAATAAACAACCACAAACCGATCAAGAAATTCATAGAGTACCTCGTTCATTATGTTGTAAAATGTGGCAGGGGCATTGGTTAAGCCAAAAGGCATCACCAAAAACTCAAATGAACCATACCTCGTCACACAAGCCGTCTTGGGCTCATCCCTCTCGGCTATCCGCACCTGCCAATAGCCTGACCGTAGGTCAAGCTTTGTGAAGTATGACGCACCTGCCAATCGGTCGAACAAATCTACTGCATTGGGGACCGGGTACTTATTCTTGACAGTCACCTTATTAAGGGCCCGATAGTCTATGCACATCCGCAATGAGCCATCCTGCTTCCTCTGAAACAGCATAGGGGCACCATAAGGGGCTTTTGATGGTTGTATGAAACCGGCATTCAGCAACTCGTTAAGCTGACTCCTCAGCTCGACCAACTCTGATGGGGCCATCCGATAAGGGGCTTGGGCTGGCGGCCTGGCACCTGGCTCCAGCTCGATCTTGTGGTCCACCGCTCACCTCGGTGGTAATTCCTTTGGCAGCTCTAAGGGCATCACGTTTGAGAACTGCTCCAACACCGTTGCAACTTCGTTAGGCACCTCCACGACCTGATCCGGTTTGATTTCCACGAGGGCTGCAACGTAAGTAATCTCGCCCTTTTTCACCCCATTTTTAAATTGCTTAGCCGACTGCATCTCTAACTTACTCTCGACTTGTCCAGAGAGTTAGAGTGAATAAAACAAGGATTTGGTTCCTCATTTACCAACATTCCTGATAGATGAGGCATGATTGTAGCCTTGGCTTGAATGAAGAAATCAATCCCCAAGAACAACTCAAAATCATCCAAGGCTGCGACGGAAAGATTTATCTATCCCTCCCACGCACCAACTTTGAGGGTCGTTGTGGCCACACCTTGGACCGGAGTAGCACCCGAGTTTACCGCCTTGATTTTGCATGGACTCTGGTTTACCACTAAATCCAACTTGTCCACCTTTCTATTGGAAAGGAAGTTGCTGGTCGCTCTCGTGTCCAGCAAAGCTCTTAACCGTTGAAACCGTTAAGGAGTTGGAGAGGGTTTACCGGTGAAGTACTAGATCCACCTGCATTCTCCTCTCCTTCGGACTCTTGAATAGCATTTAATCTTTCTCGCTTTGGGCATTTCTTGGCCATATGTGGTCCCCCACAAATAAAACAGCCAGCTTCCTTCTTGCCTCCCTTGGACTCGCCTTGTTCGATCGTCTTTTTACCCTTCCCTTTGGATTTCTTAAAATCCTTAGAGGGGCCTTTACCCTTTTTGCCTCCCTTACCCCTCTTCTTGCAACCAATTGAGGCAGTTGGGGTGGGTCTAAAGTCGACTAAGCCCTCCGTAGCAGCAATGGCTGAAGGACGGTCCTTCACGCCTTGTCTCTGCAACTTGGCATGTGCCCACGCTTGCAAGCCTGATAGAAAGTTGAATAGCTTGTCTGCATCTGACATATCTTTGATGTCCAACATCAAAGAACTGAACTCCCGCACATACTCTCGAACATAACTGATACGAACCACGCCAAGAACTGACGCGACCCTAACCAAAGTTGGTTTCCAAGATCAACTTTCTAACCGGTTTTGGATGGAACCGCGACCCGATGCCCAACAAGAAGCACGAACCTTGGTATGTGAGGATGCCACAATCAGCTATGGAGAGATCTTGGTATGTGAGGACGCCACAATCAGCTATGGATGGACTGATTGATAAGTCTATGAACGCCACGGAAATTTCCGATAAGTTCGAATAGTTCGTTTAGGAACTAAAGAGAATTAAACCTCAAAATTATGTGTTATTACTTGTCTCCAATTGATTGAAATTCGTTACAATATATAGGAGTTCCTATGCGAATTTTCAGCTCCTAATTCCCATGGAATTTCGGGAAACTCATTTACCAAATGTCAAATCTAAACCAAATAAGGAAAGTTCCCTTAATGGCTTAAAAGCCTTACAATAATAGAAATAACACAAACGCAAAAAGGAAACTAGACATTAAAAGGTCAAAAGCTGATTCTTCTTGCCATGTGTCGCCTCAAAACAGGAAAGTAACTGAAATGGAAATTACTCATTCCCTTCTAGAGCTTGAATCACGCATTTGTTGGTCTGGTTGTTGCATGCAATTCCCTCAATGGGCCTCCATGCAATAGCTTGAGCCCAAGTTGCTTGAATCAGCCCAATAAGTGTTTCTTTAAACTTCTTCGCACGAGCTCTCGTAACCGGACCAATGGGAACTTGAATTGGATCTGAATATGTCTCCCACGTGCTCTTGCTTGTGCTAACAATGTCCTCATCATTCCCCTCCTCTTGAGAAGGATTTGTCCTCAAATTGTCGCCTGCATCAAAAGGACTTAGGTCAGAAACATTAAAGGAGGCACTTACACCATACTCACCTGGCAAGTCTAGCTTGTACGCATTATCGTTGATCCTTTCGAGAATTTGAAAAGGACCATCCCCTCTAGGCAATAGCTTGGATTTCCTTTGTTCCGGAAATCGTTCCTTGCGTAAGTGCAACCACACCCAATCACCGGGCTCGAAGACGAGCTTGTGACGTGCTTTGTTGGCTTGTTCAGCATATTGTTTAGTCATTCGGTCGATGTTGAGTCTTGCCTTCTCGTGTATCTGCTTAACAAGATCAGCTTTTCTTTTTCCATCTAAATTCACATGCTCAGACAAAGGTAATGGCATTAAATCCAAAGGAGTTAAAGGATTAAAACCATAAACAATTTCAAACGGTGAATATTGAGTAGCAGAATGAACAGATCGATTATAAGCAAACTCAACATGTGGTAAACACTCCCCCCATGTTTTGATGTTCTTTTTAATGACAGCCCTCAACAAAGTAGACAAGGTTCTATTCACAACTTCTGTTTGACCATCGGTTTGTGGGTGACAAGTAGTTGAAAACAATAGCTTAGTCCCTAACTTAGCTCACAAAGTCTTCCAAAAGTAGCTTAAGAACTTGGTGTCCCTATCAGAAACAATTGTCCTAGGCATACCATGAAGTCTCACAATTTCCCTAAAGAACAAATCAGCAACATTGGAAGCATCATCTATCTTGTGGCATGGAATAAAATGAGCCATCTTTGAAAACCTATCCACGACCACAAATATTGACTCTCTTCCCCGTTTAGACCTAGGCAAACCTAACACAAAATCCATCGAAATATCAATCCAAGGTTCACTAGGTATGGGTAAAGGGGTGTATAAACCATGGGGCTGCACTCTTGATTTAGCCTGCCTACAAGTTACACATCTACCACCAAGCCTCTCAACATCTCGTTTCATATGTGGCCAATAGAAGTGTTCCTGCAACATAGCCAAAGTCTTCATTACTCCAAAATGTCCCATCAATCCTCCCCCATGGGATTCCCTCACTAGCAAATCTCTTAATGAACAATTAGGCACACATAATTTATTCTCCCGAAACAAGTATCCCTCATGCCTAAAGTACTTACCACTAGCAATTCTCTCACAAGCTTGATACTCAGTACTAAAGTCATGGTCATCAGCATATAACTCTTTAATGTGTTCAAAACCCAGTAGTTTAGCATTAAGAGTTGAGATTAAGACATACCTGCGAGAAAGTTCATCGGCAACGACATTTTCCTTACCTTGCTTGTAGCGAATGACATACGAAAACGTCTCTATGAATTCCACCCAACGAGCGTGCCTTTTGTTCAGCTTGTGCTGGCCCTTCAAGTGTTTCAAGGACTCATGATCAGTGTGAATCACGAACTCCTTAGGCCATAGGTAGTGCTGCCATGTCTCTAATGCCCGAACCAATGCATACATCTCTTTATCATAAGTTGGGTAATTAAGAGTTGCCCCATTCAGCATCTCACAGAAATATGCTATTGGTCTCCCTTCTTGCATTAAAACAGCACCAATTCCAACACCTGAAGCATCACATTCAATCTCAAAAGTTTTGGAAAAATTAGGTAAAGATAACAATGGAGCATTTGTCAACTTCTCCTTGAGTAGCTGAAATGCCTTTTCTTGCTCTTCTCCCCATCTAAACCCAACATTCTTCTTGATGACCTCAGTCAGTGGTGCGGCTATAGTACTGAAATCTTTCACAAACCGCCGGTAGAAACTAGCAAGTCCATGAAAACTCCGTACATTTCCCACACTAGTTGGACTCGGCCACTCCTGGATGGCTCGCACCTTTTCTTCATCAACCTGTATACCTTGAGCACTAACAACAAAACCAAGAAACACAAGCTTATCTGTGCAAAAGGTACATTTCTTGAGGTTAGCATACAACTTTTCCTTCCGCAAAACATCTAAAACAAGTTTCAAATGTTCAATATGTTCATCCAAATTGCTGCTATAGATAAGGATATCATCAAAATAAACAACGACAAATTTTCCAATAAAAGCTCGCAAAACATGGTTCATTAAACGCATAAATGTGCTAGGCGCATTGGTTAAACCGAAAGGCATTACCAACCACTCATACAAGCCTTGTTTTGTTTTGAAAGCCGTTTTCCACTCATCTCCCTCTTTCATGCGAATTTGATGATATCCACTCTTTAGATCAATTTTAGAAAACACACAAGCACCATGCAATTCATCTAACATGTCATCCAAGCGAGGAATGGGATGTCAATACTTTACCGTGATGTTGTTGATGGCTCGACAATCAACGCACATCCTCCAAGTCCCATCTTTCTTAGGCACAAGTAAAACTGGTACGGCGCACGGGCTCATGCTTTCTCTCACGTGCCCCTTCTCAATCAACTCATTTACCTACCGTTGGAGTTCCTTCGTCTCCTCGGGATTACTCCTATAGGCTGGTCGGTTTGGGATTGTAGCTCCAGGTATGAAGTCGATTTGATGTTCAATCCCGTGGATTGGAGGTAAACCTTGCGGTGTTTCCTCGGGAAAGATATCCTCATAATCCTGCAAAAAAGAAACAACAGAACTATGCAAGGTGGAATCAAGATCGTTAGTGTTTAATAACGCCTCCTTGTACATGAGTAAAATCATCGGCTGATTACAAAACAGAGCTCTTCTCACATCACTCTTTCTTGCATAAAAGTTTGTTTTTCTCTCTACTTTTCTCTCATTGGCTGATTGTGAATTCTTTTTAGCCCTCTCAATTTTCTCTCCCTTGCTCTCTTTGCTCTCCTTTTTCTCGACCATCTCTTCTTTTTTTCTCTCATTGGCCGAACTCTCTCTCTGCACTCCCACTCTTGATTTTTCTTCGCTCTTCATTTTTTTATCACTTTCTCTCTGTAAGCTCACTTGGTCTTCATAGACCTGTTTTGGTGTTAATGGAACCAGAGTGATCGTCTTTTGATTGTGAACGAATGAGTACTTGTTGGTGAAACCATCATGCTTAACTCGCCGATCAAATTGCCATGGTCTGCCTAATAACAAGTGCCCAGCTTACATCGGAACCACATCGCACAAAACTTCATCTTCATATCTTCCAATGCGAAAAGGAACTAACACCTGTTTATGAACCTCTACCTCACCAGTATAATTTAACCATTGCAATTTATATGGTCGAGGATGCTTAATTGTTGGCAGGCCTAACTTCTCTACCATGGTTGTGCTAGCAACATTTGTACAACTCCCACCATCAATAATCACACTACATACCTTGTTTTGAACGTGGCACCTAGTGTGGAAGATGCTTTCCCGTTGCACCTCTTCATCTTCTTCTTTGGCTTGCACACTTAAAGCTCTCCTTGTGACCAACAATTCTCCTTGGACAGTGCACTCCTCATCGTCGGCATCCTCTAATGAAGGCATAGAATCATTGTCCGAATCCTCCTCGGTTTCAATGTCTCCATTGTCCCGCACCACCATAACTCGTTTGTTCGGACATTGGCTTGCTATATGACCCCTGCCTTGACCTTTAAAACATTTAATATCACGAGTCCGAGTAGTGGAAGAATCGGATTTACCTTGATTCCCATGGCTGGCCACCTCTTGTTTTTGCTCGATCTTTGGCTTGGGTTGGATTGCTTCTCATCCCTCTTCCATTGGTTTATTTTCCAAGTCGATGTACTCGGGTTTTGGCTAGGACGTGTGCTACTGCCCCTCCTCATAAGTTGATTCTCAATTTTAATAGCCATGTGCACCATGTCCTCCAACTCCACATAATGTTGTAACTCAACGGCATTGTGGATATCTCGGTTCAAGCCCGCCAAAAACCTTGCCATTGTAGCATCCTGATCCTCCTCTATATTAGCCTGAATCATCATAACCTCCATCTCCTTATAGTACTCCTCTACACTCCGGTTGCCCTGCTTAAGGTTTTGTAGTTTGTTGTACAACTCCCGGTAGTAGTAAGTTGGTACAAATCGCTTCCTCATCACGGTCTTCATCTCTTCCCATGACTCAATAGGCCGCTCTCTATTGCGTCTCTTGTTTATAACAAGCTGATCCCACCAAGTAATAGCATAATCAGAAAATTCAATTACAGCCAATTTTACCTTCTTTGCCTCAGAATAGTAGTGGCAGTCAAAGATGAACTCCATTTTCTTCTCCCATTCTAGGTACGCTTCTGGATTGGATTTGCCTTGAAATGATGGTATCTTCATTTTTATGCCTCTCAGACTATCATCTTCCCTGTTCCTAACGCCTCTATCCCGTCCAAATCTTCGGTGACTACCCGCTGAATCTTC
>CM046351.1:7480255-7487755 GCA_025403435.1 Artocarpus heterophyllus
TTTGTATCATTTGGTAATCAGATCGAGGTTCTAATCAGGTTTTGCTTATCCGTTCTCTTAGTTTATGTTTGTTGAAGTTTTTCGTAAGTTTTGATTTCCATTATCAAAGTCAGTTTAAAAAAAAAAAAAAGAAAAGATCTGAAAAGAAAAGAAAGAAAGGAAAGAAAAAAGAAAAGGAAAAGAAGGAAAACGAGAGGATCAAAAAAAAAAATTTAAGGAATCCGAAATTGAATTCCCTGCATATACCAAAAATTTTTGCTCAAATTTCATTCCTTTTAGGTGAGATTTCTGAAAGCCTAAATTATTTGTTCCTGTTATAGTCTTGTTTCTAATTTGAGCCTCCTTGGTAATCTATTTGTGAATTATCAAGGAAATTCTAATATTGATTTGACTAGTTTTATAGGAACTGAGTAAGAATTAACGAGTGGAAAAGGGCAAAGAGGCAAGAGCATTAGAGTGGACAAAAGCCAAAAGTATTGAGTGTAAACACGAGTGAAATTGAGTGAACCATTTCCCGAGTGACATACGTAAGGGAGTGTGGTAAGGTCCTTTGCATTGTTTCTTATTTTGTTTTGCAATTAAAAAAAATGTCAAACAACAGCAAGAACACTATTGAGGGTACCTCGGGTGCAGCAGACCCAAAACTTCTTATCGAAGCAATGATGGGGGAGATGAGGCGTTTGTTGAGGGGAGAGTTAGGACAGCTTCATGAGAGGATAGACCGGATAGAAAACGCACGTGTGGAACAGCCACAACATGTTCCTCATGCGCGTAGGTGGGAAAGGGTTCCGGTTAGAGGAGAGGTTGATGACTACTACAGGATTGATGGGGAAGAGTTTGACGAAGGAGAAGATTCTGCGGGTAGTCACCGAAGATTTGGATGGGATAGAGGAGTTAGGAACAGAGAAAATGATAGTTTGAGAGGCATAAAAATGAAGATACCATCATTTCAAGGCCAATCCAATCCAGAAGCGTACCTAGAATGGGAGAAGAAAATGGAGTTCATCTTTGATTGCCACTACTATTCTAAGGCAAAGAAGGTAAAATTGGCTGTAATTGAATTTTTTGATTATGCTATTACTTGGTGGGATCAGCTTGTTAAAAACAGGAGACGAAATAGAGAGCGACCTATTGAGTCATGGGAAGAGATGAAAACTATGATGAGGAACGATTTGTACCAACTTACTACTACCAGGAGTTGTACAACAAACTACAAAATCTTAAGCAAGGAAACCTTTGTGTAGAGTACTATAAAGAAATGGAGGTTATGATGATCCGGGCAAATATAGAGGAGGATCGGGAGGCTACAATGGCAAGGTTTTTGGCAGGCTTGAACCGAGATATTCACAATGCCGTTAAGTTACAACATTATGTGGAGTTGGAGGACATGTGCACATGGCTATTAAAATTGAGAATCAACTTATGAGGAGGGGCAGTAACACACGTCCTAGCCAAAACCCGAGTACATCCGCTTGGAAAATGAACCAATGGAAGAGGGATGAGAAGCAACACAACACCAAGCCAAAGATTGAGCAGAAACAAGAGGTGGCCAGCCATGGGAATCAAGGTAAATCTGATTCTTCCACTACTCGGAATCATGATATTAAATGTTTTAAATGTCAAGGTAGGGGTCACATAGCAAGCCAATGTCTGAACAAATGAGCTATGGTGATGCAGGACAATGGAGAGATTGAAACCAAGGAGGATTCAAACATCGATTCTATGCCTTCATTAGAGGATGCCGACAATGAGGAGTGCGCTGTCCAAGGAGAATTGTTGGTCACAAGGAGAGCTTTAAGTGTGCAAGCCAAAGAAGAAGATGAAGAGGTGCAACGGGAAAACATCTTCCACACTAGGTGCCACGTTCAAAACAAGGTATGTAGTGTGAGTATTGATGGTGGGAGTTGTACAAATGTTGCTAGCACAACCATGGTAGAGAAGTTAGGGCTGCCAACAATCAAGCATCCTCGACCATATAAATTGCAATGGTTAAATGATACTGGTGAGGTAAAGGTGCATAAGCAGGTGTTAGTTCCTTTTCGCATTGGAAGATATGAAGATGAAGTTTTGTGTGATGTGGTTCTGATGCAAGCTAGGCACTTGTTATTAGGCAGACCATGGCAATTTGATCAGCGAGTTAAACATGATGGTTTCACCAACAAGTACTCATTTGTTCACAATCAAAAAATGATCACTCTTGTTCCGTTAACACCAAAACAGGTCTATGAAGACCAAGTGAGCTTACAGAGAGGAAGAGATAAAAAAATGAAGAGCGGAGAAAAATAAAGAGTGGAAGTGCGGAGAGAGAGTTCGGCCAGTGAGAGAAAAAAGGAAGAGATGGCTGAGAAAAAGGAGAGAAAAGGAGAGAACATTGAGAGAGCCAGTACAAAAGAAGATTTGGCCAATGAGGTAAAAATAGAGAGAAAAACAAACTTTTATGCAAGAAAGAGTGATGTGAGAAGAGCTTTGTTTTCTAATCAGCTGATGATTTTGCTCATGTACAAGGAGGCGTTATTAAACACAAACGATCTTGATTCCACCTTGCATAGTTTTGTTGTTTCTCTTTTGCAGGATTATGAGGATATCTTTCCCGAGGAAACACCGCAAGGTTTACCTCCAATCCGCGGGATTGAACATCAAATCGACTTCATACCTGGAGCTACAATCCCAAACCGACCGGCCTATAGGAGTCACCCCAAGGAGACAAAGGAACTCCAACGGCAGGTAAGTGAGTTGATGGAGAAGGGACACGTGAGAGAAAGCATGAGCCCGTGCGCCATACCAGTTTTACTTGTGCCTAAGAAAGATGGGACTTGGGGAATGTGCGTTGATTGTCGAGCCATCAACAACATCACGGTAAAGTATCGACATCCTATTCCTCGCTTGGATGACATGTTAGATGAATTGCATGGTGCTTATGTGTTTTCTAAAATTGATCTGAAGAGTGGATATCATCAAATTCGCATGAAAGAGGGAGACGAGTGGAAGACGGCTTTCAAAACAAAACAAGGCTTGTATGAGTGGTTGGTAATGCCTTTCGGTTTAACTAATGCGCCTAGCACATTTATGCGTTTAATGAACCATGTTTTACGAGCTTTTATTGGAAAATTTGTCGTTGTTTATTTTGATGATATCCTTATCTATAGCAGCAATTTGGATGATCATATTGAACATTTGAAACTAGTTTTAGATGTTTTACGGAAGGAAAAGTTGTATGCTAACCTCGAGAAGTGTACCTTTTGCACAGATAAGCTTGTGTTTCTTGGTTTTGTTGTTAGTGCTCAAGGTATACAGGTTGATGAAGAAAAGGTGCGAGCCATCTAGGAGTGGCCGAGTCCAACTAGTGTGGGAAATGTATGGAGTTTTCATGGACTTGCTAGTTTCTACCGGCGGTTTGTGAAAGATTTCAGTACTATAGCCGCACCACTGATTGAAGTGATCAAGAAGAACGTTGGGTTTAGATGGGGAGAAGAGCAAGAAAAGGCATTTCAGTTAATCAAGGAGAAGTTGACAAATGCTCCATTGTTATCTTTACCTAATTTTTCCAAAACTTTTGAGATTGAATGTGATGCTTCAGGTGTTGGAATTGGTGCTGTTTTAATGCAGGAAGGGAGACCAGTAGCATATTTCAGTGAGAAGCTGAATGGGGCAACTCTTAATTACCCAACTTATGATAAAGAGATGTATGCATTGGTTCGGGCATTAGAGACGTGGCAGCACTACCTATGGCCTAAGGAGTTTGTGATTCACACCGATCATGAGTCGCTGAAGCACTTGAAGGGCCAACACAAGCTGAACAAGAGGCATGCTCATTGGGTGGAATTAATAGAGACATTTTCGTATGTCATTCGCTACAAGCAAGGTAAGGAAAACATCATTGCAAATGCACTTTCTCGCAGGTATGTCTTAATCTCAACTCTTAATGCTAAACTATTGAGTTTTGAACACATTAAAGAGTTATATGCTGATGACCATGACTTTAGTACTGAGTATCAAGCTTGTGAGAGATTTGCTAGTGGTAAGTACTTTAGGCATGAGGGATACTTGTTTCGGGAGAATAAATTATGTGTGCCTAATTGTTCATTAATAGATTTGCTAGTGAGGGAATCCCATGGGGGAGGATTGATGGGACATTTTGGAGTAGTGAAGACTTTGGCTGTGTTGCAGGAACACTTCTATTGGCCACATATGAAACGAGATATTGAGAGGCTTTGTGGTAGATGTATAACTTGTAGGCAGGCTAAATCAAGAGTGTAGCCCCACGGTTTGTACACCCCTTTGCCAATACCTAGTGAACCCTGGATTGATATTTCGATGGATTTTGTATTAGGTTTGCCTAGGTCTAAATGGGGAAGAGACTTGATATTTGTGGTCGTGGATAGGTTTTCCAAGATGGCTCATTTTATTCCATGCCACAAGACAGGTGATGCTTCCAATGTTGCTGATTTGTTCTTTAGGGAAATTGTGAGACTTCATGGTATGCCTAGGACAATTGTTTCTGATAGGGACACCAAGTTCTTAAGCTACTTTTAGAAGACTTTGTGGGCTAAGTTAAGGACTAAGCTATTGTTTTCAACTACTTGTCACCCTCAAACCGATGGTCAAACAGAAGTTGTGAATAGAACCTTGTCTACTTTGTTGAGGGCTATCATTAAAAAGAACATCAAAACATGGGAGGAGTGTTTACCACATGTTGAGTTTGCTTATAATCGATCTGTTCATTCTGTGACTCAATTTTCACCGTTTGAAATTGTTTATGGTTTTAATCCTTTAACTCCTTTGGATTTAATGCCATTACCTTTGTTTGAGCATGTGAATTTAGATGAAAAGCTGATCTTGTTAAGCAGATGCACGAGAAGGCAAGACTCAACATCAAGCGAAAGACTAAACAATATGCTGAACAAGCCAACAAAGGGCGTCACAAGCTCGTCTTCAAGCCCGGCGATTGGGTGTGGTTGCACTTACTCAAGGAACAGTTTCCAGAAAAAAGGAAATCCAAGCTATTGCCTAGAGGGGACGGTCCTTTTCAAATTCTCGAAAGGATCAACGATAATGCGTACAAGCTAGACTTGCCAGGTGAGTATGGTGTAAGTGCCTCCTTTAATGTTTCTGATCTAAGTCCTTTTGATGCAGGCGACGATTTGAGGACAAATCCCTCTCAAGAGGAGGGGAATGATGAGGACATCGTTAGCACAAGCAAGAGCACGTGGGAGACATATTCAGATCCAATTCAAGTTCCCATTGGTCCGGTTACGAGAGCTCGTGCGAAGAAGTTCAAAGAAACGCTTATTGGGCTGATTCAAGCAACTTGGGCTCAAGCTATTGCATGGAGGCCCATTGAGGGAATTGCATGTGACATCCAGACCAACAAATGCGTGATTCAAGCTCTAGAAGGGATCGAGTAATTTCCATTTTAGTTACTTTCCCGTTTTGAGGCGACACATGGCGAGAAGAATCAGCTTATGACCTTTTAATGTCTAGTTTCCTTTTGTGTTTGTTTTATTTCTATTATTGTATGGCTTTTAAGCCATTAAGGGAACATTCCTTATTTGCTTTAGATTTGACATTTGGTAATTGATTTGCCTGAAATTCCATGGGCAATTAGGAGCTGAAAATTCACATAGGGGAACTCCTATATATTGTAACGAATTTCATTCAATGGGAGATACAAGTTTTAACACACAATTTGAGGTTTAATTCTCTTTGGTTCCTAAATGAACTATTCAAACTTGTTGGAAAATTCCGTGGCATTCATAGACTTATCAATCAGTCCATCCATAGCTGATTGTGGCGTCCTCGCATACCAAGACTTATCAATCAGTCCATCGATAGCTGATTGTGGCGTCCTCACATACCAAGGTTCGTGCTTCTTGTTAGGCATTGGGTCGCGGTTCCATTCAAAACCGGTTAGGAATTTTGATCTTGGAAACCAATCTTGGTTAGGGTCGCGTCAATTCTTGACGGGGTTCGTATCACATCCGGTCGAGGGCACGTCTACCTGGGCATCACACACCGTTGCCCCCCTAAATCCCTTTGACACTATCCATATGGTATCCCTTTGACACCGTTGCCTCCCGTGGGCCTTGACTCGCGGTTGGTTTAAATTTGAGTCCTTTGTCACGGTTGCTTTGGTAATAGGTGGTCGTCGATCATTCGGTGCCCTACCACGTTCTCTGGACAAAAGCATCGAGAGACTTTACAAACTTGACCCGGATGCACCCCAACGTCGGTGCTTGCAACGCGACCCTAGGTCAGGCAGGGCTACCCGCTGAGTTTAAGCATATTAATAAGCGGAGGAAAATAAACTTACAAGGATTCCCCTAGTAAAGGCAAGCAAACCAGGAACAGCCCAGGTTGAGAATCAAGTGCCCTCAGCGTTCGAATTGTAGTCTGAAGAAGCATCCTTAGCCGCGGACCGAGCCCAAGTCCCCTGGAAGGGGGCTCCGAAGAGGGTGAGAGCCCCTGTCGTGCCCAGACCCTGTCTCACCACGAGGCGCTGTCGACGAGTCAGGTTGTTTGGGAATGTAGCCCCAATCAGGCGGTAAATTCTGTCCAAGGCTAAATATTGGCGAGAGACCGATAGCAAATAAGTACCACGAGGAAAAGATGAAAAGGACTTTGAAAAGAGAGTCAAGGAGTGCTTGAAATTGTCGGGAGGAAAGCGGATGGGGGCCAGCGATGTGCCGCAGTCGGATGTGGAACAACGAGAGCTGGTCCACCGATCGACTCGGGGTGAGGACCAATGTAGATTGTGGGGGCGGCCCAACCCTGAGCTATCGATATGCTTGTGGAGACGTCGCCCCGTAATCGTGGATGGTAGTGTGCGTCGTCTCTGCGTGCTTCGACATCTGCGTGTAATAGGTCAGCTTCTTAGAGGGACTATGGCATCTTAGGCCAAGGAAGTTTGAGGCAATAATAGGTCTGTGACGCCCTTAGATGGTCTAGGCCGCACGCGCACAACACTGTTGTATTCAACGAGTCCATAGCCTTGGCCAACAGGCCCAGGTAATCTTTGAAATTTCATCGTGACTGGCGGGATCCCCTCACGGGTTGCAGCGCCGACCGATCTTGATCTTTTGAGAAGGGTTCGAGTGAGAGCATGCTTGTCGGGACCCGAAAGATGTTGAACTATGCCTGAGCAGGACGCAGCCAGAGGAAACTCTGGTGGAGGCCCGTAGCGGTACTGACATGCAAATTGTTCGTCTGACTTGGGTATAGGGGCGAAAGACTAATCTAACCATCTAATAGCTGGGCACGGGGGTCCCAGTCTTAAACCCGTCGACTGTCGACGGACTGCTCAAGCTGCTCCCATGGTGAGAGCGGGTCATCTTGTGTCAATAGGGGGACGGACTGGGAACGGCCTCTTTGGGGGCTTTCCCCGGGCGTCGAACAGTCGACTCAAAAATGGTACAGACAAGGGGAATTCGACTGTTTAATTAAAACAAAGCATTGCGATGGTCCCTATGGATGCTCACGCAATGTGATTTCTCCCTAGTTCTC
>CM046351.1:7490255-7497755 GCA_025403435.1 Artocarpus heterophyllus
GGGCATGGCCGACGTCCCCCGCGCACGGATGGGGAGTGGCCGAACTGTTGACATGTCACCCTGCTTCAATTTGCCCCAAGAGCAAATAATATGCGTCATTGGGCTTGACCCTTGGTTCCTGTGTTGCCTACCGGTGTGGAAAGCTTTGTTTGGTTTCCTTGTTCCTCCTTGTGGCCCTTTGGTCTCAAAGTGGATGTTGAAGCAATCACTGTGGCCCTGAAGCAATCCTTTTGAGGTGGCTTTCTTGTCCATGGTTCTTTGCTTCTACTCTCGGATGCGAAATATTATGTGGACAAAGGGCCTGGCCTGTGGTTGTTCAGAATCTAGTCCCTCAAAACGAACGACTTTCATTACCTTGTTGACCATTGGGTTCATTTGGTCCGAAGTCGTAGAGGAATGTTACTTGGTTGATCCTGCCAGTAGTCATATGCTTGTCTCAAAGATTAAGCCATGCATGTGTAAGTGTGAACTAATTCAGACTGTGAAACTGCGAATGGCTCATTAAATCAGTTATAGTTTGTTTGATGGTACCTGCTACTCGGTTAACCGGAGTAATTCTAGAGCTAATACGTGTAACAAACCCTAACTTCTAGAAGGGATGCATTTATTAGATAAAAGGTCAACGCGGGCTCTACCCGTAGCTCTGATGATTCATGATAACTCGATGGATCGCACGGCCATCATGCTAGTGACGCATCATTCAAATTTCTGCCCTATCAACTTTTGATGGTAGGATAGTGGCCCATTGTTAGACCCCCAAACTTTAAACTAAGTCAGTGGTGGCAAATCTTGGACGTGGGTGGCCAATGTCCAAGGCAAGGGGGCATGTGGTAACCTCCTTTGTATGGTTCAGACAAGACCCCAAGGATCAGCATGCAGGCACAAGGTGGCCTTGGCCATGCATGTAGGTCAGGTGAGAAATGTGCACGCAGGTGGGTGCACATGCGTGGCCATTCGGACAGGCGCGCAAGCATTCGGACAGGCGCGCGAGCGTCTCAGATAGGCAGTGTGACGTGCACGTGGGCGTGTGGATAAGCATGCGAGAAACTTGGGGGAAGCCAGTGGACAAAGACACAGGCAGGCAAGGCTGAGTGCGGGCTAAGTCTCGATTCAGACAAGGCCCCGCGGAAAAGGGAACGTGCAGATGTGAGTGGGCTGTTGGGTGAGCGAGCGAACTCTCAGCCCACGTGTGCGAGTGGTGCGCACACGATCCGCGGAAGCAGGTGGCCTCAACGCTTAACTTTGAAACGTGGCCACAATAGCTAGATTCTAAAGGCATGTGGGCGTAAGTCGTGGGCAAACGTGGATCGACCAGAGAGTTGGCCAGCCAACGGCTAGACCATGACTGCGCCCCACGTGGCCCATGTTCATGCATCAGGAGGCGAGTGGGTGTTAGTAGGCTGCACGTGGCATGTAGAGGGCGATGTCTCCACCTGAAAATTGTGGAAGTCACTGCAATGTGGCTGTTAGCATGCATAGTGTCCCGAAGTTGATCCTTGGTGGCTGGGGGTGTCAGCCACACGTTGTAAATTTTGTCTATAAATAGTGAGGCCCTGAGACACCAACTCACAAGTGACGAAGTGAGTGTTGTGGTGATCCGTGTGAGGCAAAACTTGTATTCCTTTTGTGAATTAATAAAAGGTTGGAAAGTGGTTTCCGTAAGTTGGTTTTGTGTGTTTGATTATCGAATCATCTGGGTAAACACTTGGGTAGGCTGACTAGGTCGGGTGGCTTAGTGCCACACAATGGCAGACTTTCGGTGAAAATTTTGGCCCCTGTGACAACTGGTATCAGAGCCGAGAACGACGGATGTTCTTGGAACCGTTACGATGAATGAGTTGCGTGAAAGAGTTAGTCGCTTAGAGGACTTCGTCGGGAATCCTCAAAGCGACGATGTGGAGAGTCTTGCGGTGTAGGTGGCACGTTAGGCCGAGCAAATGGCAGCCTTAAACACGGTTCGGTCTGACACATTGCGAGACATGGAAGAGCGGTTTTCCTCCATGATGTAGGGCTTTATCACCATGATTGACTTGGTGAAGGAAAACTCGAAGAGACTAGAGGATGAGATAAGTATCCTTAAGAGGGCCGTGGCGACCCCTAAGGCCGTGGATGAGGCCCCTTCAAAGATCAAAGTTTCAGAACCTAAGGCATTCAACGGTGGCCGTAACGCCAAAGAACTGGAGAATTTCTTGTGCAATATGGAGCAGTATGTCAAGGTTGTTCATATTCTAGATCGTGAAAAGGTAACCATAACTAGCATGTATTTATCTGGTGATGCTAAACTATGGTGGCGGACCCAGATGTCGGGAGAGACAAGGGCTAGCAAACCTCCGATCAAGGATTGGGAAACGTTAAAGAAGGAACTAAAGGACTAGTTCCTCCCGTGCAACACTGCATGGATTGCACGAGAAGCACTCAAGAAGCTTCGACAGACGAGTTCTGTTCGAGAGTATGTGCGGGAGTTCAGGTCTTTGATGTTGGACATCAAAGATATGTCAGATACAGACAAGCTATTCAACTTTCTGTCAGGCTTGCAAGCGTGGGCACATGCCGAGTTGCGAAGACAAGACGTGAAGGACCTTCCTTTGCCCATTGCTACTACGGAGGGCTTAGTCGACTTTAGACCCACCCCAACTGCCTCAATTGGTGACAAGAAGAAGGGTCAGGAAGGCAAAAAGGGTAAAAGCCCTCTAAGGATTTTAAGAAGTACGAAGGGAAGGGTAAAAAGATGACCGAGCAAGGTGAGTCCAAGGGAGGCAAGGAGGAAGCAGGCTGTTTTATTTGTGGGGGACCACATATGGCCAAGAAATGCCCAAAGCAAGAAAGATTGAATGCTATTCAAGAGTCTAAAGGAGAGGAGAATGCAGGTGGATCTAGCACTTCACGAGTAAACACTCTCCAACTCCTTAATACGGTTTCAACGGTTACGTCAGCCCCAAATAGGGATCTTTTGTATGCAGTGGTGCAACTAAATGGAAGACCGTAAGAGCTTTACTGGACACGGGAGCGACCAGCAACTTCCTTTCTAATAAAATGGTGGACAAGTTGGGTTTAGTGGTAAACCAGAGTCCATGCAAAATCAAGGCGGTAAACTCGGGTGCTACTCCGGTCCAAGGTGTGGCCACAACGACCCTCAAAGTTGGTGCTTGGGAGGGACAGATAAATCTTACCGTCGCAGCCTTGGATGATTTTGAGTTGATCTTGGGGATTGACTTATTCGTTCAAGCTAAGGAAACAATCATGCCTCATCTATCGTGTATGATGGTAAATGAGGAACGAAATCCTTGTTTTATTCATGTTAACTTCTCTGAACAGGTCGAGTGTAAGTTAGAGATACAGTCCGCTAAGCAATTTAAAAAGGGGGTGAAAAAGGGCGAGATTACTTACGTTGTAGCCCTCCTGGAAATCAAGCCAGATCAGGTCATGGAGGTGCCTTACGAAGTTGCAACGGCATTGGAGCAGTTCTCAGATGTGATGCCCTTAGAGCTGCCAAAGGAATTACCACCTAGGCGAGTGGTGGACCACAAGATCGAGCTAGAGCCAGGTGCTAGGTCGCCAGCCCAAGCCCCTTATCGAATGGCCCCATCAGAGTTGGTCGAGCTGAGGAGTCAGCTTAACGAGTTACTGAATGCCGGTTTCATACAACCATCAAAAGCCCTTTATGGTGCCCCTGTGTTGTTTCAGAGGAAGCAGGATGGCTCATTGTGGATGTGCATCGAATATCAGGCCCTTAATAAGGTGACTGTCAAGAATATGTACCCAGTCCCCAATGCAGCGGATTTGTTGACCGATTGGCAGGTGCGTCATACTTCACAAAGCTGGACCTACGGTCAGACTATTGGCAGGTGCAGATAGCCAAGAGGGATGAGCCCAAGACGACTTACGTGACGAGGTATGGTTCATTTGAGTTTTTGGTGATGCCTTTTGGCTTAACCAATGCCCCTGTCACGTTTTGCAACTTATTGAATGAGGTACTCTATGAATTTCTTGATCGGTTTATGGTTGTTTATTTGGATGATATTGTTGTTTACTCGGGATCCTTGGTGGATCATGTTAATCACTTGCGGCAAGTATTCTTATGGCTTAGAGAATACAAGTTATTTGTGAAGAAAGAAAAATGTGAGTTTTGCAGGCAAGAAATCAAATTCTTTGGCCATTGGATTTCCAAAGGCAATATTTGGATGGACAAGGACAAGGTGGAGGCAATCATTGATTGGCCTACGCCAATGAAGGGGCCAGACTTGCGTTCTTTTCTTGGCTTGGCAAATTACTATCGACGGTTCATCAAAGGGTATTCAGAGAAGGTGAGCCCTTTGATAGATTTGCTGAGAAATGAGCAAAAGTGGGCGTGGATAGACGCATGCCAAGAAGCCTTTGAGAAGCTGAAGGTAGCAGTTGCCTCGAAACCAGTCTTGAGATTGTCGAATTTTGAGCTTCCATTTGAGGTACACACGGATGCATCAGACTGAGCTCTTGGTGGAGTGCTCGTGCAGGATGGCCACCCTGTGGCTTATGAAAGTAGGAAGCTTAAGGATGCTGAGCAGCGGTACTCAGCCCATGAGAAGGAAATGACGGCAGTGGTGCACTGCCTTGACACTTGGAGGCATTACTTGCTAGGAACGAAGTTCAAAGTGTTGACGAACAATGTGGCAAACACTTATTTCAAGACCCAGAAGAAGTTAACCCCAAAACAGGCCCGATGGCAGGAATTCCTGGCAGAATTTGACTTTGTGTGGGAACATAAACTAGGCAAGCAAAACCAAGTCGCTGACGCCTTGAGTCGCAAAGAGGTGCAGGACTATGTGGCTGCATTGATGGCAGCACAATCAACTTTCTTGATCGAGTGAAACAACAAGCTGAGGTGGATCAGGCCTATGTTCATCTCAAGAAGGAAGTGCGAGAAGGAGTAGTGAGGCATTTTTGGGAAGATGACGAACTCCTTTACGCCAAAGGTAATCGATTATTTATTCCTAACTCGGGTGGCTTGAGACAGGAACTTTTGCGCACAGAAGGAAGTGCGAGAAAGGTAATCGATTATTTATTCCAAGCAAAACCAAGTCGTTGACGCCTTGAGTCGCACAGAGGTGCAGGACTATGTGGCTGCATTGATGGCAGCACAATCAACTTTTCTTGATCGAGTGAAACAACAAGCTGAGGTGGATCAGGCCTATGTTCATCTCAAGAAGGAAGTGCGAGAAGGAGTAGTGAGGCGTTTTTGGGAAGATGACGAACTCCTTTACGCCAAAGGTAATTGATTATTTATTCCTAACTCGGGTGGCTTGAGACAGGAACTTTTGCGGCAGACGCATGACCCTCAATGGGCTAGATATCCAAGGAGAGAACGAATGATGGCACTCCTAACCCGCAGCTATTATTGGCCCAACATGGAGGAGGATGTTGAGCTATATGTGAGACTTGTTTGGTGTGCCAACAAGACAAGACGGAAAGAAGGAAGGCAGCCGGACTATTACAGCCACTCCCAGTGCCAGAAAAGCCATGGAAATCAGTATCTATGGATTTCATTATGGGGTTCCCTTCAATCCAAGGTATGCAGTCAGTGTTGGTCGTCGTAGATAAGTTTTTGAAGTATGCAGTGTTCATTGTAGCCCCACATGAGTGCTCAGCTATCGTGGCGGCAGAACTCTTTTTCAAGAATGTGGTGAAATATTTCGGTGTGCCTGAAGATATAGTCAGTGATCGTGATTCAAGGTTCACTGGTAAGTTTTGGACGGCTCTCTTTAACTTGATAGGTTCTGAGTTAAAGTTTTCTATGGCTAACCATCCATAGACCGACAGACAAACAAAGCGTATTAATGCTCTATTAGAAGAATTTTTAAGGCATTATCTCTCGGCGAGTCAAAAGAATTGGCTGGATTTACTTGATGTGGCCCAATTCTCCTACAACTTACATCGGAGTTTTGCAACCAGAATGAGTCCAGAAGAGCTTGCACTCGGACATCAGCCCCTGACCCCATTGGAAGTGGCACGTTCCAAAGGGTGTGTTAGCTGTCCAGCAGCCTATCACTTTGCAGAAGAGAAGCAGGAGTTGATACTACAGGCCCGAGATAGTTTGATGAAAGTAGCTAGGTGCATGAAGAAGTATGCTAATCAGCGTAGGCGCCAAGTCAAGTTCAATGTTGGTGACATGGTGTTGCTGAAATTGACCCCACAAATTTGGAAAAAGATAAGTAGCAAAACAGTGCATCGTACGCTTCTTCCAAGGCACAATGGTCCCTTTGAAATTATTAAGAAAGTTGGGAATGTTGCTTACAAGGAGGACTTGTCGAACAAAAGGCAACAGGCAAAGAGGGCTCCGCCTACTATCAGAAAACAATTTGACAAAATGGTGGAAAAGAACCTTCACCATCGAACAATGGGCATGAGCAAGAAGAATCGATGGACTGATTTTCTTGTGAAATGGAAGGGTGAAGAGGAGAATAGTCTACTTGGGAGCGGGACGTTACCTTGTGGCAATTTAAGAAAGAAGTGCAAGAATAACTCGAGGCTATACCGACGAGGGCATCGGCTTCATCAGGTGGGGGTGGTTTGTTAGACCCCAGAACTTCGAACTAAGTCAGTGGTGGCAAATCTTGGACGTGGGTGGCCCATGTCCAAGGCAAGGGGGCATGTGGTAACCTCCTTTGCATGGTTCGGACAAGACCCAAAGGATCAGCATGCAGGCACAAGGTGGCCTTGGCCATGCATGTGGGTCAGGCGAGAAATGTACACGAAGGTGGGTGCGCAAGCGTGGCCATTCGGACAGGCGTGCGAGCATTCGGACAGGCGTGCGAGCATCTCGAACAGGCAGTGTGACGTGCACGTGGGCGTGCGGACAAGCATGCGAGAAACTCAGGGGAAGCCAGTGGACAAAGACACAGGCAGGCAAGGCTGAGTGCAGGCTAAGTCTCGGTTCAGATAAGGCCCCGCGGAAAAGGGAACGTGTAGATGTGCGTGGGCTGTTAGGTGAGCGAGCGAACTCTCAGCCCACGTGTACGAGTGGTGCGCACATGATCTGCAGATGCAGGTGGCCTCAAGGTTAACTCTGAAACGTTGCCACAACGGGTAGATTCTGAAGGCACGTGGGTGTAAGTCGTGGGAAAACGTGGATCGACCAGAGAGTTAGCCAGCCAACGGCTAGTGGCGAGTGGGTGTTAGTAGGCTGCACGTGGCATGCAGAGGGCCAAGTCTCCACCCAAAAATTATGGAAGTTGCTGCAACGTGGCTATTAGCATGCATAATGTCCCGAAGTTGATCCTTAGTGGCTCAGGGTGTTAGCCACACGTTGTAAATTTTGTCTATAAATAGTGAGGCCTTGAGATAGCAACTCACAAGTGACGAAGTGAGTGTTGTGGTGATCCGTGTGAGACAAAACTTGTATTCCTTTTGTGAATTAATAAAAGGCTGGAAAGTGGTTTCCGTAAGTTGGTTTTGTGTGTTTGATAATCGGATCATTGTGGGAAAACACTTGGTTAGGCTGACTAGGTCGGGTGGCTTAGTGCG